>JAYJMB010008031.1:0-15035 GCA_036873735.1 Pouteria campechiana
GACTATCAAGAATTTTCACAACAGCAAGGCTGTCAAATGGTTTCCAACAACCATTGACAAGCATTTCATCCCAGCTCGTGTCTACTTGTTTAGGAATGTACGGCTGCAATTCTGATGAGAAATCGCCAATGTGTAACGACACATGGATCATGTGGGACTCTTCGTCTATGAATTTCTCACCACAACTGAAGCAAATCCAGGACGCCCATGTCTTGTTTCTCTAAGCAAATGAGATATCTTCTGTAAGCAATTCTACCGCCAACTTATCCCTTCCTGCTGCTGCATGGCGGGCAATAAGATCGTGAACACTCACTTCAAGAAAACTCCGCTTCTTCTCGTTGCTGAGCGCATTCCAAACATCACGGACTCGGGAAATCTTGAAGGAGCTTTGACCAACCTTCCAAAGTTCCGCAGCTTTTCTCCGTGCGGACCATTACGGCAGGATTCTTGAAATTGATTCCAATATAAGATCCTAGTCGATGTCGTGACTTTCCGGGGATTTCCTGAATCCAATTTTAATCTAAGGAGCATTTTAGCCACCGAAGCATCGTCTACGTCATTCTGCCAGTCCTCAGTTGTGTTTTCTGCCTCTTTCAGATGCGTAGATTTCACTACATTCCCATGGGGATGCATGGCATCATCCTTTTCGAGCACAATTTCGGGTTCACTGGAAGAAGACAGCTTAGACAGCTCATCTTCTACAGCTGATTCTTGTGATGGTTGCTTTCGTATCTTAGCAGGCGCAGCAGAGACGGCAAGCTGTTTCTGCTTGGTTTTATTCTTTTTACGTCCCATCTGATAGAGCTAGTTACACTAGTGCACTGCAGAAAAGGCTATTACTCCAGTGGAAAATCTCCAAACAGGTAGAGTGCAATAAAAAGAACGAGGAAGAAAGGACGTACCAATCCGCTTTTTGCCAACCAAGGGCGTAAATGCCGATATCACGACTGAGTTCTTGAAATCTTTTTCCCATCTTTTCTAAAATCCTGATTTCTTTCTTTGGATTTCTTGATTTCTTGGACTCTGTTTTCTTTCTTTTATTGTTGGAGAGGAAGACCTATGGATGCTTTTGTTGTAAGAGACCAGCGAAATGCGTTTTTGACATGAGTCACGGAGAGAAGAGAAACTCTTAAGCAGGCGAGTCAAATGAAGAGTGCATGCTGACGATTCCCACAGGCGGATGGCGCTTGTAATCTACACGCACTGGCAAGTGCTTAATATGTAAAACGCCCGCAAGATTTTCTATTCTTATACTTTTTTATTTAAATTTTATCTCTATTTAATTAATTCCTTTTATTACCTTTTTTAGTTTGCATAATAAAAATATAAAACCCCATGGTTGGACCACTGGATTAGGCGTCCATTTTTTTCTTTTATTAGGTAGATCAACATGTTATTGGAATTAACACAATTCATTAAAATGTTTTTGAAAAGGCGAAAGTCATGAAGAAGAACAATATGCAAAATCTTTCGACCAGGTTTTCATGCTCTTTTTGTCTTCTACGGCAAAATGTCAGGCTATTTCACTAGCCTGACATTTTAATTCGGTATTTCATGTGCTAGACCCGCGATGAATGGGATGAATTTGAGCCATTGGATGGTCCAAGTTAGTGCTGCCGAAGGTGAGCCCAATCTTGACTAGGGACATTTTTCGTCTATTTTACACTGTATTTTGCCGCTAGACTTAATAATATCCGACTTTATAAAAAAAATAAGGAAATGGACGACCGATCCAAAGATCCCGTTGTTTATTTTTATGATGTATGCTAGCGAACGCATGGATGAGTTCGTTTTGTGCTACGGTACGGGCATTACCCGCGTGTGGCATTCGCCAACATATGGACTCCAGTACACTGCTCCCCTTGTGTTTCCCTCTCCCTCCACGCGTCTGTTTTCCTGACCATGAAAAAAGAGTTTTGCTAATCTTTTTTAATAAACGCATTCTTAGATACATTAAATTTATATAATGTACATAGGAATTAAATAATTTATTATTATCAATATCACCATAGGATATAAAATTTTATTTATGAATCACCATTTATTTATATTAATATATTTTTAATAAAAAATATATAATACGCTATGTATAGATCTATGTCTATGTATAGACATATATACAATATAGATAGCCCATATCTGGAAAAACACATCATTGTATACGACTCTGACTATGGGAAGCACAAAAAATTTTATTCCTAATTTTACTAAAAGCTTTCAAATAGGCAAAAACAATAACGGATGTGTAATTAAATTCATGCCCATTCGGTAATTTATTTTTTTTAATATATCATTATCGACAAATCCAAACCGTTAATAACCTTTTTAGTCTAAATATTACTTTATTAGGTAAAAAATAAAAAATTCACATGCTTATGTCATTGTCAGATTATGAATTTAAAGAATAATTATAATACTTTTACGATGCAATGTTTTAGGTTTATAGTTATGAAATTCATATATCTTTTAAAATTATTAACTATTAATATTTTTTTTGAATAATTATTTTTTTAATTAATTGCCGTAATTGAATCATTTAAGCTGTATGCGCATTGGATGATGAAAATTTTCCCCACCTCTACCCACTCACACATCCACTATATTTTCTACTTCTGTTATTTTTCTTTAAAACGGAAGTGTTTCATTTTTTTTTCCCTTGCTAAAAATCATATGATGCAAATCATGCCCACCACCATAAATTACATTAAGATTTGTTCCACGTTTTGATTCTCTAGGCCATGGCTTAGGGAAAACTTATGTTCGCATTTGCTTATTGATGTGCCCTACCTTTTGAATTTGCAATTTTTGCATATCCATAGCTCAAGTTATGTTATTTTACATTCATTAATTCATAAATTTTAATCTTACATATTTATATAAATGGTATGACGCTGCCTTTTGTAAGAAAATAATTTGACATTATTTTCTAATAAGATTACATAGCAAAAATGCTCTTTTACATAGTTGTATAGTTTTTGTATATTTGAAATATTTTGATTTTTTTTCTTAGATTCTTTCAAATTATCATCTTTATTATCAATTTTTTATTTAAACCTTAAATATTATCTAACAAAAATTCATATCACTGTGTAATTTGAATAATTGTTTGAGAATGAATATAAATATATCAAAATTTTCTTTAATCAAATATCCATACCTTTGAAAGTATTTCTTTTACATAAATCATATTGTCTTAAGGAAAATTTATCATTCTAAATAAATGAAAGGTTTTTTTGTGATTTGGATTATCATTGACCTTTAGGTCATCAGTGATATTAAGTGTTAAATGTGGCAACAAAAATCTGTATTCTTTCCGGAATACAGATTGGACCGTTTATTCAGAGGTGTCACAAATTATATTTAACATTGATTTCGACGGCTTGGATTTTTTTATTATTAGTAGGCGAAGGCCTTCTAATTTATTCCTATTAATTATTTGGAGCTTCGACGTTGTCTTTCATATTTGAAGATATTCTAGCTCATCTATAAAAAATGTATTAATCATATAATTCAGCCTGAATTTATTTATATTGATGAATGAAAATAATATTATTGTTTGGGTTGTCTCCAAATTGAATGCAGAGGTGGCTCTTGAGGAAATCTTGCCTAGAATCCTGTAAGACTAAAACAGAAGGATCAAAGGATGTTGGGAGTATTCACGGCATAAACACTCCAGCACTCAAGTCAGTAAGGGGAATCTAGTAGAGAGAATGAATGGTAGTAAAAGCATGTGTCCTAGAGGTACATACTTGAGTGCATTTATAGTTGAGCGTGAGTGCATAGCCTGAGTGCGTAATCTATACACAAGAGGGATGCCCAATCCCTCTTCTTGGAGCACGTACTCTAGCTCTCTACTGAGAGCTGGAACTTGATGGCTCTCTCTTAGGAGTGTGTAATTTAACTCTCTCCTAAGAGCCAAAACTCGATAGCTCTTATTGGAGCATATCCTTCAGCTCTCTCCTAGGGGCTACAACTCGATGACTCTCTAATGGGAGCGCATCCTTCGACTCTCTCCTAGGAGCCGAAACTCGATGACTCTTTTTTGGGAGTACAGCCTTTGACTCTCTCCTGGAAGCCAAAACTCAACGGCTCTATCTTGAGAGCACATCTTTTAACTCTCGATTGCTCTCAATTGGGAGCCGAAACTCAATGGCTCCCTCCTAGGAGCACATCCTTTGGCTCTCTCCTGGGAGGCAGAACTCGACTGCTCTCTCCTAGGAGCAGAAACTCGACAGCTCTCTCCTAGGAACGTATCCTTCGACTCTCTCCTACGAGCCAAAACTTGATGGCTTTTTTTTTAGAGCACGTACTTCTGATCTCTCTTAGAAATCAAAACTTGACAACTCTCTCTTGGGAGTGCATAATTCGACTCTCTCCTAGGAGCCGAAATTCAACAACTCTCTCCTAGGAGCGCATCCTTCAGCTCTCTCTTGAGAGCCAAACCTTGACGGACCTACTTTGAGCGCAGACTTTAGTTTTGTTCTGCGGAATCAAAATCTTAACCACTTCTGTTGAGGCATGCCCTATGATTTCATTCTGAGGAATCAACATCTTAATCGCCTCTATTCAGGCATGACCTATGGTTCCATTCTGTGCAACTGTAAAACTCTGGGGCCTCTAATCAATCCTATTCTATGGTTCCATGCTCTATGGAATAAGAATGCTCGTCGTCCTCTTTTTAGCCATGCTTTTTAGTTCTATTCTGTGGAACCAAAATCTCTGATGGCTTCACTCAGGTTATCCTTTGGTTCCATTCTGCAAAACCGATGATGACTTCGCTCAGGTTGCCCTCCGGTTCTATTACAGAACAGGGAACTCTGATGACTTAGGTTGCCCTTCTGTTCCATTCTACAAAATTGAGATCTCTGATAGCTTCGCTCAGGTCATCCTATTTCTGCAGAACCAATAATGACTTTGCTTAGGTTGCCCTTTGATTTTGTTCTACAGAATTGGTGGATGCAACGTCCTTTACTGAGGCTCACTCTTCGGTTTCGTTCTATGGAACCAGTGGATGCGGTGACCTTTACTGAAGCTTGCCCTTTGGTTCCGTTGTGTGGAGTCGTAGCCCTTCGGTTCTGCTCTGCTAAACCAGTGGATGCGGCGGCCTTTACTGAGGCTTGCCCTTTAGTTTCATTCTGCAACATTGGCAAATGCGGCGACCTTTACTAAGGCTCGCCCTTTGGTTCCATTCTGCAGAACCGGTGGATGCGGCATCCTTTACCGAGGCTCACCTTTTAGTTCCGTTATGCGAAACCCATGGTTTGATGACCTTTACTGAGGCTCACTCTTTAATTCCGTTCTGCGGAACCAGTGGTGCAACGACTTTTACTAAGGTTCATCCTTTAGTTCCATTCTACGAAACCAGTGATAACTTCACTTAGGTTGCCCTTTAGTTCTGTTGCAGAACCAGGAACTCTGATGACTTTGCTCAAGTCGCCCTTCGGTTCCGTTTTGTAGAACTGGGCTCTCTAATGGCTTCACTCAAGTCATCCTTTTGTTTTGTTCTGCAGAACCAGTGACGACTTCGCTGACAACTTCGCTCAGGTTGCCCTTCAGTTTCATTCTATGGAACCGGTAGATGTGGCTGCCTTTATTAAAGCTCACCTTTTGGTTCCATTCTGTGAAACTAGCGGTCCAATGACCTTTATTAAGGCTCTCCCTTTGGTTCCATTTTGTGAAACTGGCGATACGACAACCTTTACAGAGGTTCGTCCTTTGGTTCCATTCTTTAAAACTGACTACAACTTCACTTAGGTTACCCTTTGGCTCTATTCTATAGAACCAAGAAACTCTAGAGTCTCTATTAAGGCCTGCTCATAGGTTCCATTTTGCAAAACCAAAAATTTTAACAACTTCACTCAGGTTGCCCTTCAGTTTCCATTCTGCAGAACCGAAAACTTTGACAACTTCACTTAGGTTGTCCTTCGATTCTGTACTGTGAAACTCCAGGTCCTTTATTTAAACCCGCTCTTCGGTCTTATGTTGTGGAATTGGAAAGTTCTAAGGCCTCTGTTTAAACCCTTTCTTCAGTTCTATACTGGAAAACTGAAAAACTTTAATGATCTCCATTTAGGCAAGCCCTTCAGTTCAGTACTATTGAATTGGTCTTCTTGATGGCCATTATTCTGGTGCGCCCTTCAATTTGGTACTATTAAACCGATCTTCTTAATAGACACTGATCCGGCACACCTTTTGGTTTAGTATTGCTAAATTGTTCTTCCTGACTACCACTGCTATAGTGTGCCTTTCAATTCAGTATTGCTGAACCGGTCTTCCTAATGACCACTGCTCTAGCGCACCCTTCAGTTCGGTACTATCAAACTAGTCTTCCTAATAGTCACTATTCTGGTGCACCCTTTGATTCGGTACTACTGAACGAGTCTTCCTGATGGTCACTTCTCTAGTGCACTCTTCAGTTGGTACTACCAAACCAGTCTTCCTGACGACCATTGTTTTATCACGCCCTTCGGTTCAGTATTACTGAATTGATCTTCTAAATAGCCACTGCTCTGGCGCGCCCTTCGGTTCGATATTATCGAATCAGTCTTCTTGATGGTCACTGCTTTGGCATGCCCTTCAATTCAATATAGTCGAACCTGTCTTCTTGACAGCCACTTCTTTGGTATGCCCTTCAGTTCGGTACTGCTGAACCGGTCTTCCTAATGGCCACTGTTATGGCGTACCCTTCAATTTGGTATTGTCAAACCAATCTTCTAGACGGCCACTACTCTGGTAGGCCTTTCAATTCAGTACTGTCGAACCAGTCTTCCTGACAACCATTGCTCTGGCATGCCTTCGGTTCGATACTATCAAATCGGTCTTCTTGACGGCCACTTCTCTAGCGTACCCTTCGATTCGGTAATGTCAAACCTATCTTCTAGATGACCACTATTTTGGTGGGCCCTTTGGTTTGGTATTGCCAAATCGATCTTCTTAACCTATTTTAATTTTCATTAGGAAGAGCACTAGCAAGGTGAGCTAACTTTGATAGAAAATTCTCATGAAAATCCATTCATTGCTTTATTAAGCAGGTTGATGTGAAAGGATAGCCAAAAAGGATTTTACTAATAATACATCCTTAAATGCTCGGCATTACGAGTTCTAGGAATATGTCTTTGTAGCAACCTACAATCTTAGAAATACCAGATCCATTTTTCTACCTCATTGTGATAACCTATAATCTTAAAAATACCAGATCCATCTTTCCGCCTCTTCATGGCAACCTACAATCACAAAAATACTAAATTCGTCTTTCCACCTCTCCGTAGTAACCTGCAATCTTAAAAATATCTAATACATCTTTTCGCCTTTCTATGACAACCTACAATCTTAAAAATACTAGATTTGTCTTTCTGCCTCTAGTACCTGCCAAGTTTGTCAATATGCATTGTTTCCTGCGTGATTGACCAACATAAATTCCATATGAGCTAGTGGAGTGTGGAAGCATTGGATTATATCTTCCAAATGCTGCTACGTAATACATCCAACCTTGAATTACATCATCCCAACGTCCACCACATTAAGAATTTTCATGCATCAATCTAAATGCAAACTCCAATGCAACATCCATGTGGGCCCATGCATGGCAATACAAAAATCTAAATAAACAGCAAGTGGTGGCTAGGTGCGGCTTGTGCAGTTTAGTGGGTTTCCAGGGAAGATTTATCTCAATCCAAATTGACCATGCACAAAATTTTAGAAAATGTGTTTTAACACACAAAATTCTTAAAAAGTTTGGTGCACAAGTGTCCATCCAAAGCAATCTGGCCAGCATCAAATATGAGAAATTTCCATATCATACTCTAAGGATTGCTTGCATCTGGACCCTCACAGCGATGCTACTTATGGCGTGAACAAGTTGGAGTCATGGGCAAACGGATAGATTTGTTGATGCGTGCATGCGTTTTTCTGGCCACTTTTGATGGATGTCGTGAGTTGTTGCTCTATTTTTTAGATGCTTTTACTCTCATAAACCGACTAGAAATCGATAGGGGGGTGGACTATTAACGAAATTCCTTTTATGATGCATCATGTATGCAAAAACTCAGCATAGCCAATGGACTAAAAAATTTCATTCGTGGGCTAAACATGAATTTTCATGCATGGACTTTTTGATCATGATTATTGTCATGATGATGTATTGGAAAGCGTGAATAGTTAGTAGCTTTTCAGCTTTTGTATTTAATTTACCGTCCCATAGCTAGTTGGATGTGCTCGTGGATCCCGAATTGAGATTTGAAGTTGGATTCATATGCATGTACAGGGCATGTGGCAAGTAGTAGAAATCATCTAGTTAAATTAGAATTTAGTAAGAAGAATTGACTCATCTTTTGTAAGTGCATGCTTGAGGTTATCGATGGATGGATGGTGGGGTACTGATATTCAAAAGACCATGGTAAGGGCAGTTGTGGCTATGCAACCTTAGATGTAAAGTTTGATATGGGCATGATAGCAGAGGATCTCTTGGAAAGGTTGATCGTTGATGGATCTCTCGCCAAACATTAGAGAGGCCAAAGCCTCCATAGCTGCTGTGGTAGTGATGAAGAGTTATTAGAATGGGTAGAGAATACATAGGGAAAATTTGCATTTCTCACAGACAATGTCAATGTTTAGATTGTCCCCAAACTAAATGTTGACATGGCTCTTGAGGAAATCTTGCCCAGAATCCTAAAAGACTAGAACAGAAGGATTTAAGGATGTCAGAGGTATTCCTAGCAAAAACACTCCGACGCTCAAGACAGTAAGGGAAATCTAATGGAGAGAATGGATGATAGCAAGAGCTTATATCCTAGAGATATATACCTGAGTGTATTTATAGTTGAGCGTAAGCGCATAGCCTAGGTGTATAGTTTATATGCAAGGGGGATGCTCAATTCTTTTAGAAGATGGGTTCCGTAGAGATAACTATTGGTAGTCCCATGAATATAGGATTGCGCAAAGTTAAAAAATAGAAATTTCCTTTGAATAAAGATCCCACATGGCAAAGCATAGCCCGACGAATTAGGTATCTATGTTAGAGTTCCCTAACAATTATAATGATAGATTTATCAAAAAATATACATTCAGAATTGTTAATTTGTAAGTAGAATTTTTTTGACAACCCTCTAATCAATTATTGAATAAAACTAGTGATAAATAATAAATAAGAATGATATTGTGGGTAGCTTTAAGGATGGAGCTCTATCAAAATACTATAGATTTAATAAGATCTAATGTAATTATTTTTAATTTAAAATTTTGCCTAAATTAATTAATTTTACATAAATTAAGTTCATGAGATAAAAGAATAAGTGTTTTATTTTTAATAAATCAGAAATATTATTAAAATAATTAAAATTTAAAATTGTGCTTTTTTCATATATTAATGTTGATTAGGGAACTTAGTTAAACTTGATAACTTGGCTGGTATAATTTGGATTTAATAAATATTTTTAGACAATAAGCGGCCTTTAATATAAATTTTCTAAAAATAAAGCATATATTTATTAATTGTTTGTCAGAATGGTTATTTAATAATTAACTATTAAATTATTATAATGAGAATTAGTTAATTTTTATGCTTTTTAAGAACTGTTATTTCATTTATTAGATTTGCTTATAATAATGCATATATGTTTTATGTTATACACTCTTTTCTTAATCACCTTTGTGTACTTCTCATATATTTTTATCATTCATTATATGTTAACATGTAAAATATTATTTTTCTAAAATATATTTATATATTTTTTAATTTACCCTAAATTCTCCTAAACTTTTTAATTTCTTAATGGATTGTATTTAAGCCATAAAGTTTGACAATAAAATTGACATTATCTTATATAAAATGATAATATCTTTTTTGAAAGACTAGCAATATTTTCTTTTTTTATTTTGTAAGAACGAAGGATAACTTCATGTGGAAAAAAGGGAAGCAAAACAGGGTTTTTACCTTTCCTTTTATGATACATTTAATTATCCATAACTAATAATATTTTTCATATTATTATTTATATTAATTTCTTTCAAAAAATTATATCTATGCCGCGAGCAACTGCCGAATGGTCACGAACGCGGCTCTACTGAAGATAGCCACGTCATCCACTTTAATATCATAATGTATTTATGTATATTTCAGGAGATAAAATAAAAAGTAAAATATAATATAACAGAATTTTTAAACAAGTTAAAAACTGTTATAGTTTATTTCAAGTTGTTTTAGTATTTAATAGTGATATAAACTCCATCTTCACCATCTAAGATAAAGAAGAAATAATTCAATGTAGCGCACTATTGTTTTCAGAACTGGTTCACGGTCCAATCGCTTCGACCAACCAATTCAATTGGTTGAACCATTTTTTTTATTTTTTTGAGAAAATAGAGTATGGTTTTGAAAAATATAAACCATATATATTAATTTAAAGATATAGATCTTTTATATAATATTTTACTATTTTAACTTACCTTTTATTCTATTAATAATATTAAAATTTAAAAATTATTATCTTACCAAACCGGGCTAGACCGGAACAGTAACAGCCAGTTGATCGGTTTATACCACCGCGTTTTGATGACACTGCAATATACGGGATCAGACGTAACATGTAAGCTAGATGGTTGAGTTAAATAGTTGCATCTAACCACATCAGGCATGAAAATGATCTCTTGAGTATTTTAATTAGTAATATTATTACAAACTAATAGATGGCCATGATCAACTGACCTGGGAAATGAGATGTTAAAAAGACCCATGAAGGCTAGAAGATTCACTTTTCTAGTTCTAAGAAAAGTGGAACTTATTTATATTTTTAATCTATTTAAAATTTTAAAAATATTAATTTACTTATAACCATTGTTATTAAAACTAGACTGAATGGGCTGGCTGCTGGTCGAACTTGAGTATTTTAATTAGTAATATTATTACAAACTAATAGATGGCCATGATCAACTGACCTGGGAAATGAGATGTTAAAAAGACCCATGAAGGCTAGAAGATTCACTTTTCTAGTTCTAAGAAAAGTGGAACTTATTTATATTTTTAATCTATTTAAAATTTTAAAAATATTAATTTACTTATAACCATTGTTATTAAAACTAGACTGAATGGGCTGGCTGCTGGTCGAACTAGTCCAATCAAAACCGATCAACTGATTGGTCTGATCTAGTTCAATTTGACCTACTGAACTATATATTTTAATTTTATATATTATCAATCTAATAAAAGTATGTGTTAATCAATGTAACATGGTAGTAAACGATTTCTTCATTTAGACTAAGATTTACTATTTATTTTTTTAAATTTATATTATATTATTTTTTGAAAATGTGTTGAACCTGTCAATTTCGTTAAACCAATAAGTTGAACCAATTTGACCGTGAACCAGAAAATTAACTATCCAACCTCGAGTCCATTTTTTATACATTTTTTTGTTATAAGAAATCATCCATATAAAATATCTAGAGAGGCCACAAAAGATGAAAAGTAGAAAATAAAGGATATTTCAATAATTATCCTATGAACAACTTTTATCTGAACCTATTAGATAAATGGAAAATATAGAATATTATTAGCCTTAAAGTTAATAAAATTAAAATAAATAGCTGTACTGTGATTAAAAATATAAATAACAATAGGAAAAATAAAGTTAGTTCAAGTACATGCCACATTTAAAATGGGAATTAGAAACTTCTGTTCTATTCCACTCAACCGAACACTCGCTTATATTTGAAGAAAGAAAGAATAACAGGAGTATCAGAGAGCGTGTAATAGGCATGGGTGTGAATTCATCGAAACATACCCATAGATTCACGCGGAGCTCTACCGGATCGTCTCTCAACAAAATCCCCATCAGTACGCAACATGCATAAAACGTGGACGGCGACATATGGAGACACCAAAGCAATGACCACGGATAAAACATGCTTCTGCTTCTGTCCAAGGGTTCATTTCACGTGCCACCCCACCACTCAAGGTACGGCCTTTTTTGGAAATTAATCCAGTGCGCTCTGGCCATATGTCTTATCCTACTACCCACTGGCCAAATGAAACATTTTCAGCTTTTACATCTTATAACATTTTTTATAAAATCCAAATCAACCATCTTGCTTGACATGATTTATTTAGTGAATTTATTAAAAATTATTTAATTAGAAATCTACATAGGCTTCAACATGAAAAGAGTTATTTCCTAATAATCTTGAAAAATTTTATTTGTTGTCGCCTATTTAAGGCTCAAATAAAGATAATTTTTAGGATAATAAAACAAGTGCAAAAATAAGTAAGAAACTGGTTAAAATTTTGCCAAAATATAATATTTTATAAAAAGAAAATATGATGAACCCAAGTATATTGAATACTTGGGTTGTTGTAGAATGTGGAATGTAGACAATTGCCAACTTGAACCCTTGTAGAATGTAGACAATTACCAACTCAAGGGAAAAAAAAATTGAGTATTTCTTGGAAGCAATATCTAACCCAATAAACGAAGCCTTCCCTCCCATTTAAAACAGTGATGTAAATTCAAGTTTCTTGTAAGCAACATGGCATGAGCTGCCCATCCGGCTGCCAAATTATAGCTGGCTTAGCTTGAAAATCAGATTGTGGAATGTGGCTAACATTAGAGTATGAAGCAATAAACTAGACATGCATTTTCATGGGAGCAGCTGAATTTTTTTTTATTTTTTATTTTTTTATTTCTTTGATGCACCAAACTGATATAATCAAAAATGCATTTACATACAAGTGCAACAACCATCGCAACTGTCGAAGTTTGAAGTGAGCCATCAATCAACACACGAGAATGCATCGAATATTCTCCAATCACTTTAAAAAGGGTTGTTGATGTGGTAGGCTTCACGGGTTTGGCTTTTAGGCCTGATTCCTTGCAAAGTAGTATTTCAATCCAGTTGCAGCTCAACTCAAACTAAGGTATAAAATTTTACAATCCAACCCAAGTACTATAATTTAAAATTTTATGATATATAATATATATACTTATTTTTTATTTATCTTCATCATAAAAATATTTTAAATATTAATTATTTATATATTTTTCAAAGTCATTTAGATCAAACATTTATTGGGCTATAATGAAGAAAAAGATGAAGTGATATGCTTTTACAATTGAAATCATTTTAAAACTAGAAATTTTAGCAAATTTTGGAAAATTATTATGAGATGAAGTCACCACTGACTTTTTGACCCAAAAGTCAAAAAAATAAGATAAGTACTTATCACAATTTGAGATATGAGCAAGTATCCAGTTACATAATCGGACGATATTAGGCACCATATAGATCTATAAAAATCATGGTATAATAAATTGGTTATAAATTCTTTATAAAAAAAAATACAAAATACAATATGCTATATGCGATAGAACAACAACTCACCATTTTCTAAATAAGTAGGCAAATCAGCTTGAACATAATCCATTGAAAATCCAAGCTTCAACTACGACAAATGAAATATAAGATGGTTATTCGGAGCAATTAGCAACTGCAACATATAGGCCACATTGCAACTTATATAGACACGTCACTTAATATTTGATGACTAATATGAATGTAAATTTTTTGTTTTACGTGTCTTATGACTGGTGCAAACTAAACTGTTTTGTCACACGTTTAGAGTCTTATTCTAGGTGGTCCAGCTTTAATGAAATCATTTTTCTCATATTTTATTATTTTGATGGCCAAATGTCATGTCGGCTTGCCTATTAATTTTTATTGTCTTTTGCTTAGGACATGCCTTGAAAGTACCATGTGGGGTCCATGTACTAGTGAGCAGAAAATCATGGGCTTTTTCTTTGAGAAAATTTCAGTCTTTGCTTCTAGCGAGCAAAGAAACAAGAGTTTGTAAATTGTTGTTATCGAACATTGCTTAATGCTTTTTCTTACTATAAGCACACACAAAAAAATGCATTTTGAGATATATGTATATCTTTTATCAATAATTATAGTTTTGTAGACATTTTTGAAATATTTATAAAAGCACACATCTTTTATTAAAATATTTTTAAAATACCAAAATCATTAATTCTCGAAGGGTAATATTACAACAATTACAGTTGGTGGGTATTTTTGAAGATAATTATTTCACTCTAAAATATTCAAATAGCTTTTAGAAAACTATACAAATCATTTATTAATTTTAAAACTAAACATTTTTAGGAGTTCTATTTATAGGATGCATAGTACAATTTGTTATGCGAAATCCCAAAAATTATACTTTTTGTTGAAATAATTTTGTTTTTCTTTGAGATAAAACAAGTCTATTATGATGTATTATATTTTGAAAGGCATAGAGATGTTTCCAATATTGTTGGATACTATCAGAGAATATAAGAATATCATTAATAAAAATAATTATATATCTAGAATAAGGATTAAAAATATAATTCATGATATTTTGGAATTCAATGGGAGCATTTTTTAATCCAAAAAGGCACTAAAAAGGGATTTAATGAAGAAGGAGAAAATGATCAACCCTGTACTTCTCAATTACCTTTATCTATTAACCATATTTATAAGTATTATCTCAAAAATAGTATTCTAAAATTACTCTTAAAATACCTGACTGTTCAAATGATTTTATCTTAAAAACTAGTACTCTTATAGATTTTAGTGCAGATTTAAATTGCATAAAAGAAGTTATTATTCCTTCTAAATATTTTGAGAAAGCTACCTCCTCCATAGCTATAGTAGATGGAACGGATATGAAAGTAAATTATAAACTATCTAAAGCTCATATTTGTAATCAAAATATATGTTTTCAAACACCTTTTATTTTAATAAAAAATATGCAACAAAAATTTATTTTAGGAACACTTTTTTTAAAAAATGATTAAACCCTTTATGGTCACCAATGAAGGTATAAATACTACCTTCAATAACCACTCTATAATTTTTTATTTTTCTAAACCTTCAAAAATGTCTATCTTAATTGAACTAAAAGAAACTTTAAGCTATAAAAGGAATTTTATAAATTCATTACTATTGGTCCCTAACTAAATGGCATATTGGGGGGGGGGGGGGGGGGGCGATTTATAAAATTT
>JAYJMB010008031.1:15045-51982 GCA_036873735.1 Pouteria campechiana
CCCCCCCCCCCCCCCCCCCCCCCCCCCCCCCCCGCTGCTAAAAATTTTGGGCAATAAATGATTATATGTGCTTAAAGTTAAAAGGAGAAACTCGCAGCACATACACCATATTTTTATAATAGGTCGGCCCTTCTTGAGTTTCTACTTTACTTCTCTAAGTCAATCTTCTTTACTGAACTCAAGTTCCACTATAACACTTGTTGGTTTTACAAGCTCACCAACAACTTACTGATTTTCCAAGTTCACCAGAAACTCTTACACATTGGTTTTCAAGCTTACCAACTAACTTAATAGTTTTTAAAGCTAACCAGAAACTTTCAGAAACAGTTGGTTTTATCAAGCTTATCAACCAACTCTTGGTTTTTCAAAATAAAGTGTATAATGATAATGCTTCTTATTTTGGGCTAATATGTACAAAAGCTAAAGATTAATTGAAAGAATAAAGTAAGCAATGAGATTAGATTCAAACTCCTTTTGAAGTTGATGTAGATTTGTTATTGAGAATTCTAAAAGCTTTGACAGTGACATGGCATATGGAGTTGAATGATGAAAAGTTGTGAATGCCCTTCTCTAAATCAATAAAATAAATTTATGTGTAATCTCTCTTAGTTATCGTAGTTGTTTTCTTAATCCTCTTTATATAGGAATTAAATTTTTAGTTGTTGCAACCTTTGGCATCATTTTCAAATAAGTTAGGCAGGTTTGGTGATGTCTTTTGTGCATTGTCAGACTTTGTAAATTTTGAGTAGAGTACTCAGAACTTCTATGCTTTGGTTTATGCCTTAATAGAATTTCTGAAGTGGTTCTGTGGAACTTCTATGGTTAGTAAATTTTTGATAGTATCTTCTGTAGAATTTCTTTCTGTTGTTTTATTCTTTAATAGTCATTTATGAGTCTTCTAAAGAACTTTTGTGTATCTTCTAGTTCACTTATGAAGTTTAATTTTTACTTTTGTAGCTAAATCAATCATGTCTCTAACTTGGTTCTGCATGATTTCTGCACTGTTTATCCCTGACAGGTTCTGTAGAACTTCTATGTAATACTATTTTGCTTTTCCGTTGCTTCTATTATTCCAAAAGTTCTTCAGATATAGTTTTGATCACTTGACTTATTTTGTGGGTTGCTTCTGTGTGATCAAAGTTCCTTCTGTCTTAGTTCTGTTTCACCGAGTATTTTTGTATTGCTTTTGAATAATATCATGGGGTTCTACGATGCTTCTGTGTAATAAGATAATCCTTCTGAATTGCTTCTGTGTATTATTGTGTTACTTTTGACTTACTTCTATGCATCTTTGTGTTGTTTCTGACGTGCTTCTTTGCATCATAATATTGCTTCTGATTTACTTTTGTGCATCATGATAATATTTCTGCATTACTTCTGTGCATTGTATCCCTATTCTTTCTAACTTCTGTGTAGTGTTAAGTTTCTTCTGTCATTTTTCCTGTCATTTTTCTGTACAATTGACTTGACTTCTGTGCTTCTTCTATGTTTCTCTCGGTATTCAATTTTGCTTCTAAAGAGGTTCTGGGATGTTTCTGATCTTGTTCTAAGCTATATCTAGTTGCTTCTGAGTAGATCTGATTTCTTCTTAACTTTTGATCTTTTCATGCTTAGCCTAAAAACAAGTTCTGAAATATTTTTCAATGACTTTTGAATATAATTTTATTTAAGCATTCTTTTATTACTTTTCTTAATCTATTTTTGATACTAATATTGTAACACTTAGAAATTGATTTGTTAGTAACCTTGATTCTTCACTCACTTGTTTGTTCATCATTAAAACTAAGTTATTTAATCTCATTTATCATCAAAATTAAGCTTAGTAAAGGGTATAGACTTATCAATTACAAGAAGAAATTAAAATAAAACATATAGAATATTAATTTTTTATATAAATTTTAAATTATGTATTATCATCATTATAATAGTTAGAAATTTAGTATATTTTTAATATTTTTATAGATTTATAAATATATTTGTTAAAATTTGAAAATGTTGATTAATTTACTATCACAAATAAAAGTGGCAAGTACACCTGCAAATGCCCCTTAAAAAATTTTAAAAAATTTATTTTTAGAGTTATCTATAGTAGTTTGTAATGAAGTAATTATCCTAAGATGTTTAGGATTTTGAGTGCTTGAGAAAAAAAATATAAATTAGAATGAAATAGAAGGAAAATTACAGTAATAGTGAAAGATACTATTATGATTATTACAAAAATTATAGAAAATTAAAGTTAAAAATACTATTGCATGTCATAAAAAAATACTATTTTTAGACTTTATCTATAATAGTATGTAACTTTATTACAGAAAATTAAAGTTAAAAAAATACTATTATGGTTATTATAGATTACATGTCAAATTAAATTTTAAAAAATAAAAATGTCTAAGTAAGTCATTTCCACTCTATTTTGTTCTACTTGGATAATTATGCATTGAAAAGATGAATTATTAGAATTATCTCCAGATAATTGGTGAACAACTAGGTTAATGAGAGAAGATTAGACAGAGCAATTTTCTTTATTTTAAGAGATGGTGTTAAGAAAGTCAGTCTCACATATTCTATTTATACTATTTAAACTATTTAATTTTATTTTATTTAAAATACGATATTATGAAATAAAAATTAAGGAAATTGATTATTTCACATGAGTTGAAGAGTAAAAATGTAAAAATATTTATTTTAACTCAATATTATTCATCAAATATTATATTATTATATATTTTTAAATATTAATTTACAATTTATTTTAAATATAATGTATAGATCTGATTAGAAATATAAATAATAATATTAATTAAAAACCCATTATATTGATGGTTTGGATCTTATCACTATAGGCTAATTATATTGAGTTATACAGAAAATCAATGGCTATAGTTTTTTCTGTGATGACTTTAATTCAGAGAAGATGAGTAATAAAGGATTTATTTCTTGTTTACGTACAATAGAGAGCCCACTTATGTAATCGGCTTTGCCGCTTGGTGGAGTCGAGCGCTGTACTTAATCCAGTCCTAGGTCGACGGCCCATTCGCGACGTATATTGCAACGTGCGAGGCAGCAACGACAGGAAGGCTTGTGGGATGGAGATGGAGAAAGTTGTTTAAAGCTGAGCTGCTGATGTGACAGGGAAAACTAATTCCATAGATGTGGCGCCACGTGTTCTTGCTAGATTTTTCCCTATGGTTCCCACTTACAACCGTTTATAGACCAGTTACGAAAGGAAGATATCCTCACGTTTAAGCCATTAAATCTCCCTTCTTCATCTATTTTTTATTTTTTAATTGAGTGATACATAACTAATTTTATAATTATATATATTTTTTATTATATGTATATTTTTAATAATTATAAGTAAGAGAAGTTATGCTTGGTGATAATTGTAATTTTTCGAAATAAAAAAGCAGTAGCTCAGCTGTAGATTCTTTCGGAGTAGGTAACTTTGAAAAGAATGAGAGATTCGGTTTTATTGATTGGACGGAAATAGGAAATAGGAGTACTATGAATAATAGAATTTTTTAATTTTTGTTCTGTATGTATTAATTTATGGTTAATAAAATTATTTTGTTTTGTAACTTGAGATAAGTCTTTTAATTATATTGGTAATTTTTTATAAATATATTTTATATGGTTCATGAATAATTAATTCTTCTAATTCTTTATTTAGCTTATTTTTTCTATACTTAGGAGTTATTTGTTCTATTCATGGTGAAGTAATGGTAGAAAAAGGTGGATCTTGAGATGTTGTTCTTGATGTGGTTGCTACAGAAAAGAGGAACTTATTTATATTTTTAATCTATTTAAAATTTTTAAAAATATTAATTTACTTATAAGCACTGTTATTAAAAATAGACTGAATGAGTTGGCTGCTGGTCGAACTAGTCCAATCAAAACTGATCAACTGATTGGTCCGATCTAGTTCAATTTGACCTACTAAACAATATATTTTAATTTTCTATATTATCAATCTAGTAAAAGTATGTGTTAATCAATGTAACTTAGTAGGAAACGATTTCTTCAATTAGACTAATATTTACTATTTATTTTTTAAATTTGTATTTTATTATCTTAAAAAATGTATTGAACTTATCAATTTGGTTAAACCAGTAAGTTGAACCGATTTGACTGTGAACCAGAGAATTAACTATCTAACCTCGAGTCCATTTTTTATACATTTTTTTTGTTATAAGAAATTATTCATATAAAATAACTAGAGAGGCCACAAAAGATAAAAAGTAGAAATTAAAGTCTCTTTCAATAATCATCCTATGAACAACTTTTATCTGATTAGAATATTTTCTATTTAGATAATATATATATATATAATATTTTAAATAAATCGGATCATATATATTATAACATGTTCCTAGAACATAGCAAAAAAAAAAATAAAATCGAACAATGAAAAATTCACAAAGTTTTATTTATTTTGAATAATTTTAGAATATTATTTGACCATGTTTTCATTTAATAAATAAATAACATTTAAAATATTTTTAACAAATTAAAATAATTTTAAATCTTATATAAAAGCACTTTGTTGGTGGTCACCGAGAAGCCCCGTTAGGGCTAGAGAAGACTGGCGTAGAATTATTTAGTTTAAACCTTGCATAAAAACTCCTCCCCTATAATATCTCCCGATATATTCTTTATTCTTTTGTATCTCATAAATATATATGACTAAAATGAAGTCATGTGGCATTATTTTTCTGGTGGTGGCATCATACCATCATCAAAATAATGGTGCACAGGGGGGACGTTGTACCTGACTCGCATCTCAAACATGAATTACTACCTCCTCACATTTCTGGTTGGATTTAAAACCCAGTTTAAAAGCAATTTTATCAAAATTTCTCAACAATTTATTAATATAGACTGCATATAAATTGAAAGTAGTACATTTTTCATGTAGTCTGATGGTGATCTAGCTAGCCAGTATATGAGATGCCAAGTGCGATATTTATTAGGGCCCTTCCTACTCGAAGGTCTGTCCAGTTGATACTTTTGCAACAATCTCCTTTGTCTTCGATCGGATGATTTGCTCGTTTTCTCATTTTCTTCTCCCTTTCCCTTTTCATACTCTCTTCTTGTCTTCCTTCTGTTTCATATCCATTGAAGGGAGCCCTTTCAAAGTAATCTCAATGGTTGATCAAACATTGGCCCACTCACCAAAACAAACAGATGCCAGATCCTATGGTTAAAGCAGTAGCAGTTTTTCAAATTTGAATTGAAACAGATGCCATCTCTAAGCAAACTAAGAAAAACCAACAAGTTCTCTTATTTTCACCGTGGCAATGAATTATCTGTTACGGTCTCTTCCAAATTTTCTTCAACACAGTCTACCAAAACTGAGAATCAAAGAACAAAAGAATCATACCTAATATTCAGAAATTTCTGCTTCTTTCTTTTCATTTTGCATTCGGATTTGGTTGCAAGAAGATGATAAATTTTCATGAAGACTTCATCATTTGAAATCTTCGCAAAATTTGATGCAACCAAATGCAGTCGTAAGCTTTCTTATTTTACTTTTATCCTCAATTGACACTAGTCAGCGTAAAGCAAGCGGCTGCACTCTTCAATTCGTTCTCCGCCCCATGCTCAATCGACTGTGTTGTGTCCTTCAAAGACTCCTCTGAACTGCTGAGAAAAAAAATACCAAAATTAATAACTAAATAAATACAATGTAATATAACTTGTTAGCTATAAGACGGAGATGCAAAAGAATGAAACGTGTGTTTCCAAAACTCAAGCAGCTTACTATCAGAATTTCCAATAAAATGAAATGAAAGGCTTAATAATTGCATGTTGAATATGTGCAATTAACCGTATCTTTTCTTCCTTCAAACTTAAATTTCATTAGTGTATTTAATATATTTCACAGTTGCATGCGTATACGTACCTAGATTCATAAGCCTCTTTGGAGTCTATATACGACTGTCGATCGTCGATGGTGTCGAAGAAGGGAGAAATCTCATCATACTCATGAGCAAGCTCGACCTTTTGTTGCTGGCAAGAAAGAGGGTGGGCGAATTGAGTCTGCATTGCTGCCGTTCCATTGTTAAATGAATGTGGATACTGCTGCCACAATGAATTGACATTGCCACCACCATAAGAAATCCCAGAAGACATGGGACTGATGGGCTGATTATTATGAAACAACGTAAGTGCATTATGTGGTGCGGTTGTGGCGCCAGTGCCCAACTGAAGCTGGGAAGATGGAGTTGGCGACGACGTTATTTGGGGATGGTGTTGCCTGTAGAGGGCGAGTTGGGCATTGATGGCATCTAGCTCATGTTGCAGGTGTTGGATCTGGAGCTGAAGTTGGCAGATGATGCCGACGCATCCATGAACGGGGTATCTGTCGCGAATATTAGCTTCGTAAACGATAGATTTCATGGCCTCCAATTTCTGACTAGCTTCCAATTGTTTCAAAATCTTAAGTATATTGCTTACTCCGAAAAGACGATGTGCGTTTTGGAATTGCTTAGGTTGATCTGCTGGGAAGTACGGTGCCAACGGACACTCGGCCGAGCACTTCCGGCGCTGGTACTTGCAAGCGGCACATGCCGGGCTTGTGCCACCCTTTACCGTCATTATACGGTGCAATTTTATTGGATTGAATTGGAGTTTGGATATGGCAATTGCATGGTTTTGCGGCCACTGAGAAATGGTGGCAGAGACATTGGTTTTGGAAGTGAAGAGAGGAGGCGGGGAAGGAGACGCAGCCGCAGGGAGGAGAAAAAAGGAGTGAGGAAGAGAGAATCCTCGCAAGATCCAAACAGATTGCCTAGCACGAGTGTGAATTCATGCACGTGATTGCTGATTAGGCTTGGAATTGGTAAAAGTAAAAGCGCATTTTGGGGAAAGAAAACTCCGACGTTCGCGCGCTGCCCTTGCATTTCTCTTCGAATGCCACGTCGATGAAATTAGGCGTCACGAGCTGAGAAACTTATATATTGCATCTTGTGCATCTTACATATACAGCCTATTAAAATGAGTGACCTATATCAATATTTATGCATTATTTAAGTCGTTAAATAAATATATATACATCAATACAATTTTAAATATATAATCGTTTGAGCAAAAAATAAATGAAATAACTTTTGCACTAATAAAAGTTTGTTTTATAAATTCATAATTTCTATGTTTTCAGTTTAACATGACCTTCCAATATATTTAATATTTAAAGTGAATAATTTTTACATTAAATAAGTAAATTATAGTTAAAATATTATATATAATGAGATAAACTTAAAAAAGTAATTTGGATCTCTTTATAAACTTGGATTATAATATTAGATGTGTCCACCTTTGTTGAATGTTTTTATATTGTATTGTTTTCATTTTTATATTATCAAATTTAGTAAATCTTAAATTAAAATTCTCTTTTTTCTATTATTAATATAGTAAATCTTAACTTCTATATTTTTCTTCAATTCCACTATTTTTTAAATTTAAGAAAATTAAAATTAAATTTTTTCTTAGTTTTACTTATTATTCAATTTAAAAAACATTATGTCAAGCTTTTATTCACATTTTATTATACTATTTGACTTAAAAAATCCTATATTAAGTTTTTGTTCCAGCTATCTTCTGTTCTTCAATTTAAAAAATTTTATTTTAGTCATATTTCATATTATTTAGCTTAAAAATTCCTAGATTTTTAAGTTTTTGTTCTAATTTTCTTCTATTATTCAATCTAAAAAATTATATGTTAAGTTTTTTAATTTTATCTATTGTTCAATTTAATGACTTCTAAATTAAGTTTTTAATTCTCATTTTCTCCTATTATTAGATTAGATGTAGAGAAATTAATAAGTTGAATATTTGTTATTTAATTACCCTATTACTCAAATTAAGGAACTCTAAACAAATTATTTATTTATTTTTTCTATTATTCAACTTAGATAACCTTAATCTTTTTCTTTTGAATAATAAGTAAAATACTTTTTATCTTTTTCTAGACATTTTATAATGATTTATGATAAAAGATGGAAGAGTTGAGTAAAAATTAGGAAGCAATGTAGTGATGATAATTTTCTTGGTAGGTAACAAAAAATTATGTTAAATATAAATAAATTATAATGAGACTACTTATATTTGAAATTTTCATGCAAAAATATTTTTTATGAAATTAAAACATTAATCAGTTTTACTATGATATTTTATATTTTTTAAGGCAGATAAAAATTTAATTAACCCAACATTTTAATTTGAAACATGCTTAGGATGCTATGTATAAGAGAGACAGATAGACAATAAAAATTGAGTGTATAAATTTATTATAATAATTGCTTAACCTATTTGCACCCTTAGTAGACCACTTTAGTCATCTTTAGCAAAATTTAGCGTGCTTTAGAGACATGTAGCAACATTTTTTAAAGTGGTATATATTTTGACCATAATTCTAAGCTTTTGATCTTATAGATTCTACCAGTTCAAGCTATTCAAGGGTTATAAAAATGAGTGTAAATTAATTTATGTTGTTATAACTTATACCACTTTGGCTAACTTTAATAAACTTTAACTACTTTTAATTAAGTTTAGATGGTTTTAGCTACCACCATAAGTACTATTGAGAATTTCAAATTTAGGCAGTCAGTACATTTATTATAAAATGTAGATATGCATTTAATATTCGCATATAAAAGTATATTTTATTAAATCAGACCATCAATAATTTTTAGTATATTGTTTTTAAATATATAAGTCAAATAATATGTTTTATTAACTTGTCCTTTTTATTTAAAACATGCATAGATTGTTGTACATAAGAGAAAAAAAGTACATATTAATAATTGATGCTATATTATTCTTAAAATTTTTTTAACTAGTTATATGATTAGTTAACTACTCTAGTCATAATTACCAAAATTTAGTATGCTTTAGAGACTTGTAAGTATATTTTAAAAAGTGTCATATATTTTGACCACAATTCTAAACTTTGACTCCATTGAGTGCGACTGTTGGACAATTCTAGAGTCATAAGAATGAGTGTAAATAAATATAAATCATTTTAATATTTACATCATTGTCATTTATAACACTTTAGTTAACTTTAGTGAACTTCGATTACTTTTAGTTGAGTTTAGATAGCTTAAGATGCTATCATGAATCTTATTGAGATTTTTAGGTTTTGATAGTTAACAGATTCATCATAAAATGTAGACATGCATTCATGTGAAAGCATATTTTATGAAATCAACACCATTAATAATTGTTATTACATTATTTTGAATTATATAATTCAAATAATAGATTTAATTAACACATCTTGTTATTCTAAACATGCGTAGGGTGTTGTGCATCAAAGAAAAAGTACATGCTAAGAGTTGATAGTATATGAATTTATTAAAAAAATTCTTAACTTGTTTGTATGATTAGTTGACCACTTTATTCATTTTTATCAAAATTTAGTATGCTTTAGAAACTTGTATGTACATTTTTCAAAGAACATAATTCTAAAGCTTTGACTACATTAAATATGACTAGTTTGAATAATTCAAGAACTATAAGAATGAGTCTAAAAAATGTAAATCATTTGGATGTTTGTTCCGTTGTAATTTATAACACTTTCGTTAACTTTAGTAAACTTCAATGACTTTAAGTTTAGAAAGTTTTAGCTATTACCATGAATCCCATTGTTAATTTTACGTGTAGGTCGTCAACAAGTTATCATGAAATGTAGATATGCATTTAATATTTACATGTTAAAGTATATTCTATAAAATCAAAATCATTTATAATTTTTATTACATTATTTCAAATTTATAAGTCAAATTATAAATTTAATTAAAATTTTCTTTTAATTGAAATCATGTCCAGGCTGTTGTGTATAAGAAAAAAGTAGACATTAATAATTGATGGTGTATATATTTATTAAAACAATGTAATCATTTGTACCACCAGTTGACCACTTTAGTCATCTTTATCAAAATGTGGCATATTTTAAATACTTGCAAGTACATTTTTCTAAGTACTATATATTTTGATCATAATTATAAATCTTTGATTCTATTGAATACAATTAATGAATACAATTCAAAGGTTATAAGAATGAATACAAATAAATACAGATCATTTTGATGTTTATTCCATTGCATTTTATAATACTTTATTTAACTTTAGTAAACTTCAACTACTTTTAGTTAAGTCTAAATAGTTCCATTTGTCATCATGAGTCCCATTAAGAATTTCAAGTTTTAGTACTTAGCACACTTATCATAAAATATAGATATGCATTTAATATTTGCTTGTGAAAGTATATTTCATGAAATCAAAATTATTGATCATTTTTATCACATTGTTTTAAATTTAATAAGTTAAATAATAAATTTAGTTAATTTGTTCTTATAATTTAAAATATATGTAGGCTATTGTGTTTAAGGGAGAAAGTAAATATTAAAAATTGATGGTGTATCAATTTTAATTTTATTAAAATAATTTCTTTATGTGTTTATACCATTAGTTGACTACTTTAGTCATCTTTGCTAAAATTTAGTAAGCTTTAGAGGCTTGGGGGTACATTTTTCAAATTGCTATGTATTTCTAAAGATTTGACTCTATTGAATGTGATTAGTTAAGTCCATCTAAAGGTCTTTATACTGAATTCTATATTTATCATTTAATGTCTTTATAGTTTAATTTACAGAATCCTAAATAATTCTCATTTTCATGTTTATTTAGTACCAATTTAGAAAATTTTAAATTAAGTTTTCATGTTCATTTTTTTTTCAACTTAAGAAACCTAATTTTATATATGTTATTTAATTTTCTATCGTTGACTTTAGAAAACTCTACAAAGATATTTATAAAACTTTTACTTACCTTGAAAACTTAAAAAATCTTAGATTACATATTTATTATCTAATTTTCCTGATATTGACCTTAGAAAACTTAATAAGTATAATTATAATTTTTTATTTTTACCTTGAAATTATTCTAACATGAAATTACTTATTATAATTTTTATCTAGGTAATTAATATTACCAACTTATTATTAAATTTATTTTATAAAAATCCTTTGTAAATAATATTTTCTTAAATTTTAATATTAATAAAAATATATTAAAATATTTAATATTTCTAATTATATTGTTAAACTAAAAATTCTGGTAACTACCCTTTAAAGTTATGATAAGATAGGAATTGCAAATCTTTAAAGTGAAACGTTGGCATATCTTTACAGTCAAAATGCTTTTCTGTTTTTATCCTCAAGTCACGTTTCTCTTTCACGGGCCTTCACGGCAATCCCATAGCTCGAACAGCACTTCCATTCTCGTATAAACGTAAAAGTAGACGTACTGGATCCGGACTCGGGTTTGATTAATGGAATAGCCTGACTTTTTATCATTACTTGAATTTTAATTTGTATTATTTATTTATTTTAATTTTATTTACTTTATAACTAAATGTATTTCCTAACATCAATTTTCTTTCAATCAATTCCATTCTAAGTAAATCTAGTTTACCAATCAGAGCACCTTTTTATTTTGGGAATTAAATTCTTATTAGGTAATTAGCATATATTCTCACTTTGAAACATGGATTCCTAGTGGAATTTAGCCTTATTTTTCTCTTTTGGGAATTTGAATTCCTATTGGACGCTCATCATTTTTTTTTTTGTTTTTTAAGAAATTTGGATTCCTATTAGGCACTTAACCGCATTTTTCTCCTTTAGCAATTTGGATTTCTATTGGTCATTTAGTATCACTTTCCTATCTAATAGATTCCTATTAGACATTTAACCTCCATTTTCTTTTTAATAATTTCGATTTCTATTGGATACTTATTAACCTCCTTTTTCTTTCTTAGGAACTTGGATTCCTAGTGGGTTCTTAGCCTTGTTTTTGTTGCAGGGTGTTTATTTTCCCTTGTTGACGTAGCTCAAGATAACTTCATAAAAGGAAAATTTTGTTGCCCATCGAATAATTAATAAATTTTATTATTGCAACAATAATTAAAAATATTTACGACAGTATTCAACATGTCATGCTTAAGAAACTATCATCCCATTAACTTTTTGAAGTTTGAAAGGTTAAGAAAATAGAGAATGATGAAAATAATCAATTAGGCTTAGTATTCTACTACTAATTAAAAATGCAGAACCAAAATGCTAGGAAGCAAGCTGCAAAGATGTTCTCTCTGTAAATGTGAAAAAAAGATTAGATGCGACTAGATGATGGAAATGAAATGCAACATTGATTTGAATTGTAGGAGAATAATTGATAATCATCCCCTTTCTAATCCCTAGTATATAACTGTAATGCGCTCTTAGTCCTACATTAATGTATCTATCATCCTTCTATCGGGATAATGCCCTAGATTAGTATATCATGCAGCCATACTAGTTGCATTGAGAATTAAATTCAAATACATGCATTATTCTGACCTGGTAACGTAATGGTCCATTTACTACACAAGCCTGTGCCGATGTGATAAGACTTCACATTAGCAATATATCATCTTCTAGACATTTTTTTAGATTGGCATGATATTTTTACTATCATAGTAATTTTACTTTTTCCTATCATTCCATATATTTTTAATTATTTTTCTTTATTTTTCAATAAAAAATTTATATTGAAGATGTCATCTCTTCTATATATTTCTAATATACTCCATTCCGGTACTTCCTTTCTAATATACTTTCTCCAGATGGTGCCTAAAATAATTATAAATAATAAGTGCCACTCCTGTAGGAATCACGTGGGAAAGGCCATAATTCTAAAATTATAATCGTATGATTTGAACATTTGCTGATGAGATCACACAACTGTTGTAAAGGCTATACCCAAATTCAATGTGCCCCACTTGTTAATTGGTGATCAATACTAGGCTAAGATTATTCTATTTCAATACTCGAGTGAAGCATGGTCTGATCATAATCTTAAAGCTATAAGTAGTAAAAATTAAGACTCATTTGTCCCATCTAATGTTGAATTGGAAGGGAACTTAAAATACAAATTATCTGCCTAAAACCTTGATCTATTAACCAAATTAACCTACTTTTACAATTAGAATCACCAAAAGCATAACAACATAACCCACATACTTAGGAATAGTACTCCAATTTATTAGCTTTTGATTAGAAGTCAACTGTATCAATGAAACCGAGGAAGCTAATTTCATTTACCGGCTTTGTACCATTAAGCTTGTCAATAGTTCTGGATGACACATACGGTTTTACCATAGATTAATTTCTTTAAGTATCCATCTTTATCCTCTAAGATTGTCGTAATTGATGTTTAAAATTGCAGCAATTAATAGAATGCATCTAAGTGAAACTTTCTAGAATATGAGTCAACCTATTATATTTCTTATTCCATACACAACCAAGTCCATGCTAAAATTTATCATTTAAGGGTAAGGGTGTAAGTCGGGCAAGTTCGGTGCAGGTTTGAGCTTGCCCAATCATAACCCTCACTTTTATAATTATTTCTTAACTCTAACCCTAACTCTCACTTTTATAACCTTTTCCCAACCCTAATCCTAACTCTACGTATGCGGGATGAATTCGGGTTCATGTTTGGGTCGAAGAACCTTTCTTTTTAAGTAAAAATATACTTGGTCTATATTTGACATACTTCTTTATTATTATTTTTCTTTAGCTATAGTAATAGTTTCATCCTTTCTCAGATGATTACTAATTGTCCAAACAGTTCATTCCCTTGTTGAATAAAGTCAAAATCTTTCGAAAAAAAGAAAAAAAAAGAAAAACAATAGTATTGGACTGTGGGGACATCTTATGACTAATGGTTTAGTTGTGATCTTAGTTTTATAGGATTCTAATTTATTCTAGAATGTTGTTATTATATTGTTCATTTGGATTTATTTTGATTAATTAAAGAATTTTCTACAAGTCCTATTTCTATATACAGGTTGTTCTAAATAATGCCACTTTAGAGACAAATAATCAAGATCTAAGAGAACCTGCATATATATACTACCGCTTACTTTCAACTAACATTGAGGTATAGTTTTTAGTATTTTTGGTATATGTAGTTTGTGAACATTTGAGAATTTTATTGCCTTTATCTCAAGCAATAAAAAATGTTATGCTTATGCAGATATAAATCACTGTTACTAGGGTATATTTTTTATTTTTATTTATTTTTAATGAAAGGGTTTATGTTTGGGTTCAGGTAGGTTGCATGACTCTCTTCTTGCTCCTACCCTGAAGTAGGTGTGGGTTTGGGTTTGAGTTGAAAAATGCGTTCCCAACCCTGCCTGAAATCTGGGTTTGGGATGAACTTGCTCTAACTTACATCTCTATTTAGGAGATTTTTTAGAACGAGAAAAAAGGTAAAAAAAAGGAAATATAGAAAAATGAGAAAAAATAAGAAAAATGATAGAATATAATAGAGATTAATAATTAAAAATAAGTAAAATTTTGTATAAAAATATAAAAAATATTAAAAATATAAGTAATAATGAGTAAAATATGGTTGTCTGTAAAATGTCCAATTGCATCAAACGGTTGTTAGTGTGAAGTTCACAAGACCAAAATGTCATGCTAGCCACAAATATTGAGGAATTAAAAACAAAATATTACAATTAAATTTATGAAAAAGATACAATAAGAGATTCTGACTCTTTGATCACTCAATAAATGTGCAAATAAGCGGAAAATCATATCAATAAATGAATAAATATGTAAATATGTAAAGAAGTTATAAGTTGCAAGATGACAACACTATTAGAACTCTTGATTAGAAATTCGTCTAAAATATATTACGCGCATGTCACTCTATTCCCCATAGCAACCAAAGTGAAGAAATAATATAGGCTCATGGTAGTCTCTATTTGTTGGGTAGGAGAACAACGACATGATTCGATAGTGAAAAAGAGCGCAGGGAAGATGGAGAGGAGAGATTTGGATTTGGATTTAGGTTTTAAGTTTTTTTCCCATGGTTTTAGCTGGATTTCAAAATCGCTAGAGGCAGGTTTCAGCTGTGAGATCATGCAAAAATGCCATCGGTTAAAAAGGTGGTTTTTTAAGCCTCTTTCTGTGCGTTTCGGTGAAATTTCTCTCACGTCTTCTCCTCGCATCCGTGGTGATGTTTGGATGGCTGAGATTCAACCCGCCTATTGGACCAGTAGTATCGGGACAACGACCATTTCACTTCGATAGTATTTGCTGAAGTATTCCCCCATGTATGTATATCTATATACTTTCATTAACAAAGGGGAGAAATACCCCATATATGTAGTTTGGTTACATTCCCTTGGTTGGCCCAAAAGCAATGACAAAAATTTCATCTACAGAATGTGATTAAAAGGAGACCAGCAGGGCTAATTTCCATTTTGGATGGAATCTTTTAAGGAAAGCTACAGATGCCAGATGTGGGATTGTCGCTTGGAGCCTTGGATTGACCAACCGTCGATTTTTTTGGAAAGTTGCCAAATTTCATCTGTACTAGCCACATGAGATGCTGTTCACCTTCCCTCACAGTCTCGCTTGCGGACAACTTATAGCCACATGCGATGCTGTTCACCTTCCCTAACACTCGCTTGCGGACAACTTAAAGTGGAAATGGATACTCGTGGCCGTTCTTCATAGTTATACGACTCATATCTCCAGTGCAAGACATCGGGAGTCGATGGCTGTTTATCGCCGGAAGCCGTCCGTTGCTCATTTTCCAAACGCCCCGTAGAAACAGACGAGCAAGGTAGAGACACAAGTGGCGGAGCACCGAATGAGAAGCGCACAGCAATCGGTGCTACCGCAGTGGCCCACCAGCAGCAGCATCAGGAGGGGCTTCTCCATCATCAACGGCAGCAAATGGCTGGCAACCGTTGCGAGCATCTGGATTCAGTGCACCAGCGGCTCGTCCTACTGCTTCGGCATCTATTCCTCCATCCTCAAATCGAGCCAGGGCTATGATCAGTCCACCCTCGATTCCGTTGCCTTCTTCAAAGACGTCGGCGCCAACGTCGGCGTCCTCTCCGGTCTCCTTTACGCCGCCTGCTCCTCCTCCCCGCGCGGTGGCCCATGGGTCGTCCTCCTGGCAGGGGCTGTCCAGTGCTTCGCCGGTTACTTTTGCATGTGGCTTGCTGTGGCCGGGGCTATCCCTCGCCCGCCGGTCCCTGCCATGTGCGTCTTCATGTTCCTGGCCGCCCACGCCCAGACCTTCTTCAATACGGGGAACGTCGTCACTGCCGTGGAGAATTTTTCAGATCACAGAGGCACTGTCGTCGGGATCATGAAGGTGACTTCCCATATCTCGTTTTGATCTTTGGGTGGCGTGATCTGGAGGGCCTATACACCTGTTCGATTCTCTGTTATATGGACCGATGATGAAATTTTTGTGATGGTTTGATGGAATTGAATGATTCGGTTTGCTTCCAAAAGGTTGAGTTTTTGAAAAAATTAGGCGAGGCGAGCAGTTGCATATTGTGAGCAAATATCCTACCTCTCGGGGATAAAATAATTTTAGATCAAGTCGAGCAGAATGAATTCTTTTGCGTTATGTTTTTGAAATTACTCTGGTATCCAATGATTCTATGAGAATCTTCAGCAACTGGGATTTGAAAAATCTGTGAGTAATGTGTTGGTTATTGGATATTTCTGCGGAAAAGCTTTGAATTCGGCATCAACCTCTTCATGGTGATCGTTTGAGTTGGAGCTCATGGACCAAATGGTAGACGAAGTTTGCCCTGTCTTAAGCTCTCAGGTACCAGGCTTGCTTAATAACCTGAAAGGGGGAATGTGTTGGTGGTTCCAGTTAATTCCATCTATTGGGAAAAGTATTAACTACAGATTCTTTGAAGGGAAGAGTGTTATGGAGTTATAGTTTCACTACATTACATTAGTTATGCTAGAATATTTCAGCTCCATCAAATGGAAGAGTAGTGTCAATAGACTCTTTGAATCAAAGCTATAGTTATACTATGCTACGTTAGTTGCACTAGAATTTCAACCATTTCTCAGAAGTTGGTAGTTTTCCACCATTCCATCAAACCGAAGTGTGAATAGGGTATCATTTTCTTGAGTGACTAGCATGTAAAACATAAGAAGAGATATGGAGACATTATTAGCATGGATTTTTAGGTGATGAGTGAATCATCTAATTTTCTATTTAGGTGAACTTTGATGGTGGGAAAAGAGAAGGGAAAAGGGTCAAAAAGCTGAATATGAAAAGTGGTGTAAACAGGAGGATGTGATATCAACCATAAATTGAATAAAAAAAAATAGAGAGGGTTGATTACGTGGAAAGATATGGGGTAATGATTGGAAATGTAAGTATTTATGATGGAAAAATAAGATGGTTGGGAGTGATCAAGATATTTAGATATCACATAACATTAAGGGGAGTGGAATCATTTCCCATGAGTGCATTAAAGGTTAAGAATTGTGTTTCTAAATTTCTCCTGCATTATGCATTTTTCTCTGACTTGTTTTGATATACCTGGCCCCCTTAAGTTCTTGTTCTTTTTAGGTTAGCCCTTTTTTTCACATATTGCTGTCTGTTCAGGTTGCACTTCATCAAATCTCCAAGTGCTCTGACTTGTTTTGATATACCTGGGCCCCTTAAGTTCTTGTTATTTGTAGGTTAGCCCTTTGTTTCACATATTGCTATCTGTTCAGGCTGCACTTCATCAAATCTCCAAGTTCTCTGAGTGGTACCTATATGCATTCATTTAAAGCTTTGAACTTTACACTTTTCTGTATCACCTCTGTTTTGAACCAAACCTGATATACTCATATTCTTCAGTTTATGAAATGGACCTAATCGCTATATATTCTTCTTCTTCTGAATTCTATTTATGTCTGCATTTTTTGCATAAACTCTGTTTTTGTGCTTTGTAGAAATTTGTAGGTCTTTGACTTTGGCTGCTTCATTCTTGTTTAGAAATTGCCTGGACTAAGGGCTAGCCTTCACTCATGGGAGCTTTTGCCGAGGAGTCATTGATTTAAATGCATTGCATTGTACCCACCTGCCTACAGTTAAATGCTCCACAAACTTTTGTCTTTAGTTGTTGTGTTATTCAATATTTTTAAATTACATTATGAAAGCTGGAAAAGGTGGTGCCATTTTGGAGATGATTTTGATTGCTTTGTCATGGGTGCTTGTGATAGCACTGTGGATGCTTCAGGCTTGGCTTTGGCAGGATTCATTCTCATGTATTTGGCATTATTGTCCAGCCTTGGTCGTACTCATAGTAGGAGCTCTGTATGGAAAGCATTGTAAATCATGGTTAGGAGTGTGCCAAGAAGATCATTCAAGAATGTGCTGGTTGGATTAAATCAGGATAGCTATCAATGTGATCTATTCTGCTCTTGAATAAACTTTTTAGGCTAGCTCCATTATTTTAACATCTTAATTATCGTGTTAAGTTTGATTGGACTTCCCTTTCATAATTTTGACCCTTCTGATTCATAATTAACATTTACTCTTTGTTTGCTTTATAGTTTTAGTTGTGTTGTATTGAAATCAACTCCAATCATGCACATACTTGCATTGAAGAATAGTCATATATCCTACCTGTGAAAATTTCTTTTCATTCCTACCTGTGACTTTTTCTTTTCATTATGTTGTGGATGTCTTGTCTCTATACAACAAGCATAATCTCAATTGATGCTATTTGAAGTGCATTTGACAGATACATTCACAATGCTAAATTTTCAAACTTCCACAAATCTCACATCTTGTGGTGACTTTTTTGTTTTGATACTTGGTTTTAACAGCCGCTTATGCCTATTCATGTTTAGGGATTTTTAGGTCTAAGTGGAGCTATACTCATCCAAATATATCGAGCAATATTCAGGGGCAACCCAAGCTCTTTTCTTCTGATGCTTGCACTGCTGCCAACTCTTACCCCATTATTGCTTATGTGTTTTGTAAAAGTCCGCTCTACAAATGACAGGCATGACAAGAAATATCTGAATGGCTTCTCAGCTATTGCACTGGTCATAGCATTTTTTCTAATGGCTGTAATTATTTGGGAGAATGTCCAAACTTTGGGATCCCTATTATACATCCTTATAGTTATTATACTTCTCCTGATGCTTGTCTCCCCATTATACCTTGCAATTGGAGCCCAATTGAGGAGTTCCCGGATGCTACCACAATCTCCATCCACTGAAGCAATCCGACTTATGGGTGATGATGACATTCTCGTAGCTACAGAACAGAGAACATATGAGAGAATAGATGCTGAGAAGCTTCACACAAAGCGCGATCATGTTGTGCATCACAAGACCTCAAGTGATGCCAGTGAAGAATCATCTTCCCATGATAAATGGAAGTTGTCAAGAGGCGAAAACTACAATCTCTTGCAGGCCATATGTACCATTGACTTCTGGTTGCTGTTTTTAGCCATGTCATGCGGCATGGGTTCAGGTCTTGCAACAGTAAATAACATCAGCCAGATAGGTGGATCTCTTGGTTATACTAGCACAGAGACAAGTACATTGGTCTCTTTGTGGAGCATATGGAATTTTCTTGGTCGATTTGGGGCTGGCTATGTGTCTGACTATTTTCTTCACCTGAAAGGTTACCCACGACCACTGTTCATAGCACTTGCGCTGGCTGTAATGAGCGTTGGCCATACAGTGATAGCTTCTGGCCTGCCTGGGGCTTTGTATGCAGGTTCTATCTTGGTGGGTGTTTGTTATGGTTCTCAATGGTCATTAATGCCCACCATCACTTCAGAGATATTTGGTGTAGTGCATATGGGCACCATATTCAATACAATTGCCATTGCTAGTCCCTCTGGTTCTTACATCCTTTCCGTCAGGCTAGTTGGCTATATTTATGATATGGAAGCTTCTAAATCTAGCGAGGAAACATGCACGGGTACGCGCTGCTTCATGTTGTCATTCTTCATAATGGCATGTGTTACACTTGGCGGGTTTGCTGTTGCCATGTGTTTGTTCTTCCGGACAAGAAGGTTTTATAAGCTGGTTATATTCGAGAGTCTACAGCGTTCCGCAGCACAATAAAAGGGAAGTAGATTCCCATAAACCCTTTTTTTGGCTTTTTTCTTTTTTGGTTATATATTGGGGTATACAATTATTCATTTAGTTTGGTTGTAGATGTCAGTGTATGGGGTTTTTCCGGCTACATTTTCATCCTTGTCACTGGGGAGGAGAGAATATGCCAATGTTGTTTTGTTAAAATTAGACATTTCTGTGCCTGTTTTTGGGCTGTGGTTGTTTTTTTTTTTTAATTATTATTTTTGTTTGTTTTGGCTAGATTTTCATTCTTATCACTGGGGAGGAGAGAGAATATACATGGTGTTGTTCTGTTAAAATTAGACGTTTCCGTGCCTGCGTTTGGGGTATGTTTTTTTCTTGGCTATACACAGTAAAAATAAATGTGAAGAATGATGAAAATATCGTTGAAATTATTTCATGATTGTAAATAATTTATGTCATGTTATATGCATAATGTAAATTATTTAATATATATTACTTTACTAGATACATGAACAATAATTTTTTTCAAAAAAGTGGATTGTATTATGATTTTTAAAGTAAATTTTGATTTTTTATTTTTTTTTGTTTATTATGGCATGTGGATCATCTTTTTTTGTAATTTTAATATTAATCAATTATATTATATTTTAAATTTTCTCTATGGATGCGATAATTTAAATATCATATGTGGCCTACTTTTTACTTAACTTTTAAAATTTAAAGTTTTCCTGACAACGTGTGAATATAGAGAAACCATCCAAGATTTTCTATACTTCTACTTCCTATTACCATCAAGTCTTGAGAACAAAAACACCAAACAAAATTTTTATGTGCTGAAAGGACTTTACACACATATGTTTATAAGATCACTACACTATATATATATATATTTATGATCAAAGGTATAATCAAATACAAATTAGAGACATAAGATTTATATGGAAAACCCTTCAACTCAGAAGAAAAAAATCATGTGAGAGAGAGATAATCAATCCACTATGAAAATAGGTTACAAAGATATACTTAGAATGCCTCACATATATCCCTACATCAACACACTCTAATAACCCTCTCTCTATCACTCCTCTCTTAGAAAAACTTTGGGATCTACATGATAAGTTCCTTATCTCAATCCTAAAATTCCTCCTCTTAATCCCTAACTGAAACCCCATTATATAGCTTCCATGGTAGACTTTTCTACATGGACTACCTTAAGCCCGTTTCACATACACAGGCCCATTAAGACTTTTGCAAAATATAGGACATGAAAACCTAACAAATCTTCGCCTTGACTTGGATTTTGCAAACATAAGTTTGCTTTTGAAGAGTAGACCAGTGTCATAACCATTTGTAAATCAATCCCCAGCTTTCCTTCAGTTAGTTTATCATTCACCATGCTCAAACTAGCATGACCTGCATCTCCACTCGAGATACCCACACAGTCCATCACTATGCATCTTATGACTCCATCTCTTCCCTCTTCTAGCATTCAAAAATGTCACATCGCCACAACTAGAGATAAAGAAGACTACCTCTTGATGTGCATCTCACCCTATTCCTTATCTCTTCTTAGAGTTTCTCATATGAACCTTATTGCTCCTTCGACTGGTTATTATCTTTGCACACCACTTGTACTATCATCATTGCATGCTAAATTGGCCAGATTCACATGCCTCTATGACTACTACCTATCTGTAATTATTTAACTACAGTATTCCAATTCACTCAAATGATCACATGAGTACAACAGCTCTACCTATCTTCATACTTATTGTCTCTCCACATGTATGCTAAATCGCACTTCATCATACTCACACTAGCTCCACTAGCTCTTGTGTACCACACACATGCCAATCTGTGTACATGCCAAACCATACACCACCGTGTACTAGTGCAACTAACCATGCACTCATCCATGCACCACATAAAATCCGCTACCAATCCATGCTTGCATTGTTGTATTCATTTTTGAACTATTACAGTCTAAGGACTCTTAGATGTTGGGTCCTGTAAGCTTGGCTTAATCCAAGAGGGGAGTGGTGAATTGAGTTTATAAAATTTTTTTGCTTAACCCCTATATAATTACTTTCCCTCTTTTTCGTGATTGTGTGTAAGTTGAAATAAAATAAACAATAAAGTAGTTAAATACAAGAAATTAAAGAAATTATATACAAATAGCACACACAATATTTTTTATAGTGGTTTGAGCAACCTTTCATACTCCACTCTTCTAAGAACACTCTTTTTCGTGCTTTGGTTTCCACTATCTCTCGATAATAGAATTACACTAGTGCTCCTTACACTCTTCTAGATTCCAGTTGTAGGGGGTGTAAACTAGTGTTCCATACACTCTTCTTGTTTCAAACTCAAGGGGGCATAAACTAGTGTTCTTCACACTCTACTTGATTTTAGCTTAAGGGGGCATAAGCTTAGCAATCGATTATGAGAATAATCTCTCCAACAATCAACTTGCTTTTCTTGAGATTGGTTTCTACCAACTCAAGGAATACATAAATGATAGAAAAAGAATGATTTACACTTTGAACGTGCTTCTTGATAAGTGCCAGGGAACATTGATTTGAGTAATTTTTTTCGATGCAAGTGGATTTTTCCTTTGTGTTATAGAAGAAGGCCTTGAATGAAGATTGTGAAGATGAAAGCTCTTGAATAAGTATCAAGACGGTTTAAGCTCTTGGCCTTCGGATGATTAAGATTTGGAAGGTAAGGCTAAAAATGATCTTCAATATTTGTGCAACAAGCTTGTAAAAAAGTCCCTCTATTTCTCTTTAAATAGATTTCTCAAAATTATTGCCATGGAGTTGATTTTGTAGGACATCGTGACTTGACAACATTCAAAGTTTTAATCGTTGGAGGTTGCCAAGAGGTTGGGCCAATTGCCTGTGGCCGGTTTTCAGGAAAAGCCCCTAAACATGTTCTTGTTGTCCACTCGCAGGCGATACTTCAGGCACCTACAGTATGCAACTGCATGCCGGGCAGTATGGGCAGGTGTTACATTCTTTGGTTGAAGTGTATGGCAAGTGGTTCTCCATTGCACCTTTGGTATTCAACTGTGGGTTAGGCGATAAGCCCAGGCAGCTGTGCCATGCGATTGCGGTCTTGCACTTAACATTTTGCACTTTGTGACTTTGTGAAATTTGATATTTTTTTTATTGTAGATTGAAATATAATTATCCTCATATGATTTGCATAATTTGTTAGAATGATCAATTTTAATCATATTTTGAAAGAGGTAAACTTCATTCAATTCTTATTGCATATGAAATGATAATTCTTATAAACACATAATTTTATCTTAATAAATATGATCCAACATAACATCATATGACGAACTAGGTTAATTGCAATGTGGATCATAATGATTTTCTTCATTTTCTAATGAATTGCAAATATGCTTGTATAAATGATTTATCAATAAAATACATACTTCAAGTATACTTGATTGCATTTCAAACTTTCTAAACTAATAACATCATTAGCATATTGTAAGTCTAAAATAAGTTTTGTTGTCATCAAAATTATGCATATAATCCTAACAATCTCCCTCTTATTAATGATGATAAAACTTAAAGACTTGTGACATTTGAAAAATGTGCTAATGATCCATCTGCAATTGCAAACTTTCTTATCTAATTGAAACATATAATCCTAAGGAGTTTGGCACAAAGATCAGTCATGATGCTATTTTTCTTGAGATACAAGTCATGACAAGCTTCCTTTCTTCCAAATAACTAACTTCCTTCAATTTCTTAAACAAGTCTTTCTATATTTTCTCCCCCTTTTTGTTAGCATAAAAAATATATCACAAATGAGAGAGAGAGAGAGGATTTTATAGTAAGAATGATAACATAATTATGAAGGAAAGAAACTTATTGGTACCACCCATACCATTATGCAATATGTAATTTTAAACAAAGGATAAATCTCACATTTGAATATCATAAATCACATTCAAACCACATAATTTCTTCAAATGCCCAAATATTTTTTCAAGTTCTTCTTCCTAAAATAGATACCATATAACCATAAACATTACACAGAATGTATTTTTAGTAGTAAGAAGAATACATATGTTGTTAGAGGCAACATTCAAACATTATGTAATTTTCGTTTTGAAACTTTTAAAAGGATGCAATCAATAATCAAGCATACACCAATTCATATTTCAGAAATACATCAAAATCATAATTCTCATCCATACACAAATGTTGAAGATTCAGAAATATCATTTAAACAATCAATTAAGGCAAAATATAAATTTCATCAAACTTAAACTTAAACCATTCATTATAAATGTATACCAAATCAAAAAATTTGTAATCATTTTTCACAAAAAAACATGTAGTCCTCATTACATACCTCAAACAAAATCATATAAAAAACTAAATTGTCTTCCATCAATTTGTGGGATCCTGAGTTGTGGCTAGTGGAGACACAAGCTCATTGAGTGTAAACATGGGTTCAAGATCATGAGATCTAGTGACTAACTTAGTCGATGGTGTGGGATGTTTTGTATGTATAGAGGATCCAGGCTGTGCATACCCAAAATGAGAAAGAAGTATATCAATCTTCTTTTTTACAGATTCATGTGCATTTCTAGGAGCACACATTTCTTCTCTCAAATCTTTCACTTCCACTCTCAACTCTTTTACTTCCTTTGACAACATGACATAAGCTAAAATCTAGGGACAAATACTGCAGGTGATGAAATTCTCTCTTCATTTGGACTAAACTTGTCATCTCTTTCCTCCATTTCCTCCTCTCCCTGGGGGGATGCTCTTCCTTCTTCTCCTTCTTGATTCTTTTCACTCTGCCACATAATTAGAGACTAAAATTCCCATTCTCTTTAGTAAAGTGGCTCCTACCCAGTCTTTCTTTAGTAATGACACATGTAGGCTAGCTTCTCCATCCACATCTTTCACCATTGATTTATATGAGCTTGGTTTCCAATTGAAATAAAATATGGGGACTAACTCTTTGTAAATTGGTGCCTCATAGTTTATTAGGTCCAATCATCCTTGAAAATTTAACATAGAATGAATGTTAGATTTGCACTTATCAAGGAAACTTAAATCTATCTTCCTCTGTATGTGGATTGGTCTGCCCAACATTGAAGTGTAGAATTGAAACTTCTTGTCTTCACTACCAAAGTAGTATGGAGGAAGACCTCTAGGCTCAAATTTTGTTATGGGTACTTTTCTTCCATCAACCTCTTCTTGAAGAGTTTTCAAATTAAACAATTTTGCCTCTTCTCCATCTCTTCCAACTTTTACTTCCTCTTCTCTTTCATTCACATTGGTTTGGGAAGAGAGATTACCTTCATTTAGCTCTCTTCTTGGTCTTCTAGAACTTCTAGATGATGAAGGTTGGGAGGTAGATGCACCTCCTCTAGTTCTTGGCCACTTGACTCCTCTGTGTGGCTTAGAAATGGCTACTTTGGGTGCCATAGATTCTAGGAAAATGAATGGAAGAAATGGAAACTAAAGAAAATGGAACTTTTAGATTGTGTAGAATCACAAACGCTAGCTCTTCTAGGTCGCAGGAGGCTGGGAAGACGAATGGAATGGTAATGGAAAATAAATTATCGCCCGAGTTTTTACCCCCTTTGAATTAGCAGGTGACTGTCGCGTAGGCGCTTGGGGTTCTAGGAAGCTTTGTTTCCAAAAATAGATTTACCTAAAATTTTCTTGCATTTCTAATTTATTTTCTACCCCATAACCATTTAATGTTTTTCAATTCAGTCATTTATCAAACTATCAATTTTTGGCATGATATCTAACAAATCAAATCAATCATCAACACATCATCTTTTATGCAATAAGCACTCAACATTTATCATTTGATTTTTCTCATTTCATGAATTAAATTTAAGCATGCGAAAACATTTTAAATACATCATAGTTTTGGATAATAAGAATTATGCATAAGATGGGTTAATCATGATATGACCATATCTTTCAAGTTTTAGAATAATTTAGCTCAAATTTAATGAAATCATTTTAAATCGAAAATAGTTAGTTTAGAAACATCAAGAATATATAACATTGAAATTCATATGTTTCATATGCTTCATCAATCAAACATATTAAGTTTGTCATACTTATCTCCTTTGTCACTCCCTTTTTCAATTTCTTTATTTGAGCTCATATTTGGTGATGCCAATCTTGACTTTTCATTCATTGCTGGATTTTCTAGCTTGAACTTGTAGACTAAGAGGATGATTTTGATTTTTTATCATTCTCCTTCTTCCATATGCTCATTTCAAGCTTTTCTTACATACACCTAAAAAAAATTCTTGCACTTTTTCTTCATTAGCAAAATCAAATAAATGTGATCTTTATGCAGTAGTTTAGTTAGTGAAATTTCACCTTTACTAATGATAGTATGCAATGATGTGCCATTTGAATTAGAGCAGGATCTTTAGATAACAGTAAATTAAGACAAAATTTATGCTTTAATTATAGCCACACTTAATTGTTTGAACTAGAATAATTTATCATTTTTTATATTTTCTTGATTGCACATTGTTTTAGTATTTTTAATTTGTTTTATTCCATGCTAAACTATAAAAGTTTTATTCATGTACAAATAAATTAATATAAGAGGCAAACAAGTAAGATTATAAATGCAGATTAAAAATGGTGTAAGTTTGATTGTCATACTTGCACTTACCTTGTCTTCTTTGCCTCTGACTTCTTTGAATATATTCTTCTTTATCCAATGTCAAGAGGCCATTTGTCTTTTTAAGGAGCTTGATGAGTCTTCTTTCTTTCTTTCTTTCTTTTTTTTTTCCTTCAATTCAAAACTCCTTGAAGAGAACATATTGTTTATGCTTTTGAAAGAGAGATTCTTCTTCTCCTTTTTTCATTATTGTCCTTGTTTTTATTTTTCTCTTCTTTCTTCAGTTCATAGCTCCTTGATGAAAAAGGATCACTTGTAGCTCTGAATGAGGAACACTTCTTCTTCTTCCTCCTCCTTAATGTTAGTCTCCTTTTTCTTTTTTTTCCTTTTTTTTCTTTCCTCTTTAGGTTGTTCCCCTTTAACCTGAGAGAAATCTTTACACAATTTGGCTTCTTCAGTATGAATTTGAGGCTTTGCAGTTGCTTCTTCTTTGGGTTTCTCCCCCTTAACCCATGAGGATTCATTTGCATCATCCCTTTTTATACATTCCTCATCCTCATCTTTAACTTACTCTAAATTTTCACTTTCAATAGCAAGTTGTTCCCCACAAATTTGGCTTTCTTTATTCTTTTCTTCTTCAATTTCTGCATCATTGATTGCTAAATCTTTTTCTTGAATGTCAATTTCTTCTTGAGATTCTTCCCCCTCAATCTGCAATGATTCATTAATCTGTAATTCTATTCCCACAGTTTCTTCATCTTTCTTTTCTTATTCTTCTTTAGAAGGTTACTCCTCCTTTTCTTTATTTCCTGCACTTAAGTCAATCTCAATAGAAAGATTAGTTGCATTTGAGTCCACATCAACTTGCCCCCAGAAATCACCTTTAACTTGTCCAATATTTCTCTTGCATTTTTACAGGTTAAGACATGCTTGAAGATAGTAGGGCAAAGAGCATGAAGTAAGGTATTTTTGGCCTTAATGTTCTCTTGCCTTACTCTCTCTCTTTATCCTTACTTATTCCAATAAAAATATTCTTCCAAAGTGTAAGGTCATTGGCCATAAGAAATATTTCCAACTTCTCTTCCATTGTGCATAATTTGATCCATCATAATGTGGAATTTGAGTGGTGGAATATCCTTCTCTAAACATAAATGATGAACATAGTGGGTTAGCTATGGGATTACTACAATAGATTGTGTAGCTTGCTTTGATACAACTTGTTGGGTCCTGTAAGCTTGGCTTAACCCTAGAGGGGAGGGGTGAATTAGGTTTATAAATTTTTTTGCTTAACCTTTGTATAATTACTTTTTCTCTTTTTCATGCTTGTGTGTAAGTTGAAATGAAATAAACAATAAAGTAGTTAAATGCAAGAAATTAAAGCAATTACACACAAAAAGTACATAATATTTTTTATAGTGGTTCGAGCAACCTTCCCTACTCCACTCTTCTAAGAATACTCTTCTTTGTGCCTTGGGTTTCGCTATTTCTCTATAATAGAATTGAACTAGTGCTTATCGCACTTTTCTAGATTTCAGCTCTAGGGGGCATAAACTAATGTCACATACACTCTTCTTAATTCAAACTCAAGGGGGATAAACTAGTGCTCCTCACACTCTTCTTGATTCCAGCTCAAGGGGGCATAAACTTAGCATTCAATTATGAGAATAATCTCTCCAATAATCAACTTGCTCTTCTTAAGATTGGTCTCTACCAACTCAAGGAATACAAAAATGAAAGAAAAAGAAAGATTTACACTTTGAACGTGCTTCTTGATGAGTGTCGGGGAAGATTGATTTGAGTAGTTTTTTCTAATGTAGTGGATGTTCGCTTTATGTTGTAAAAGAAGGCCTTGCATGAAGATTGTGAAGATGAAAGATCTTGAATAAGTATGGAGATGGTTTAAGCTCTTGGCCTTTTGATTCTTAATATTTGAAAGGTTAAGTCTCAAAACGATCTTCAATATTTGTGCAGCAAGCTTGTAGAAACATTCCTCTATTTCTCTTTAAATAAATCTCTCAAAATTATTGCCATTGGAGTTGATTTTGTGAGACATCGTGACTTGACAACATTCAAAGTTCTAATCATTGGAGGTTGCTAGGAGGCTGGGCCAAGCGCTTGTGGTCAATTTTTAGGAAAAGCTCCCAAACGTGTTCTTGTTGTCCACTCGTAGGCGATATTGTAGGTGCCTGTAGTATTCGACTTCCAGCCAGGCAGTATGGGCAGGCAGCTGGAAAGTGGCAGACAATATATTCTTTGGTTGAAGTGTATGTAGGTGGTTCTCCATTGCGCCTATGGTATTCGTTTGCGGGGTAGGCGATATGCCTAGGTAGCTGTGCCATACGATTGCGGTCTTGCACTTGACATTTTGCACTTTGCCACTTTGTGAAATTTGATGTTTTTCATTGTAGATTGAAATATAATTATCCTCATATGATTTATATAATTTGTCAAGCATGGATGATCAATTTTAATCATATTTTGGAATAGATAAGCTTCATTCAATTCTTCTTGCATATAAAATGATCATTCTTATAAACACATAATTTTATCTTAACAAAGACGATCCAACACAACATCATATGATAACCCAAGTTAATTACAATGTGAATCATAGTGATTTTCTTCATTTTCTAATGATTTGCAAATATGAATGTATAAATGATTTCCCAATAAAATACATATTCCTTCAAGCATACTTGACTGCATTTCAAAATTTCTAAATTAATAACATTATTAGCATTTATCAAGTCTAAAATAAGTTTTATTGTCATCAAAATTATGCACATAATCACAACATTAGACTCTCTCATGTTCGCTATCAATCATAGTTCCAGGACTCACCATCGTCCATCGCAAATCACAGTCTCAGGACCATTGCCATTGTTCAACGTGAAATACAGGAAAACCACCATCTAATCCACATGCTCTACATGCACCATCCGCACCTTGCCCACATGAACAAAAATAATCAACCAATGTAGCATCTGTAGCACAATCATTCGTGAAGTCCACTACTCTACTTTAATCTAAATCATCCATGTGCACAATCAATATCAAAATAACATGATCGCTTCATTAATCCACTCAAGTATGCTCAAAGTTATACTGTGCTACACCAGATTGAACTTGACCTACCCTAATCAAACTCGATCATCCTAATACAACTTGATCACACCAATAATACACCAACTACTTAATCTGCACCGTCCATAAACTCCACAAAACTCAAAACATCTGATGTATCAACTAGGATCATTAATCATCACCCAACCACTGTTGATTTGAACATACCTATTAGATCTACATCATCAAAGAAAAATCTTCCCAATCTAACCTCACCATTGGGTTTGCAACACCAAAAACATAAAAATTGACACCTAAAATACCCAAATCAAACTCCAAGATCACAAAAACTCCAAGATCACAAAATATGGGCTGCACAAAAACCACCTATGGTCCATCTCGATGTACCAACTCTAGTGGTACATCATCTTCCATTGCAGCAAGAGGAAACTCTAGTTGCCAAAAGCATTGCCACCACTGCCTCTTTGCATCATTCACTGCTAACCGTTGGACGGTTGATTCGCACGACTAGAGTATCATCGCCAATTTTTTGACTTTGGCGGACACTGCCTCACTAGATTTTAGATCTAATCACCGAAAGATTACAAAAACACCACTGCCGCCACTGTGTATGTCTTCTTCCTTGCTACCGACGATTCAACTGTTGCTTTGTATCCCATCTGGTGAAACAACTCTACATCTGCTGCCCTCTTTGCTCATAGCTGATGCAATTGCTTCCTTATTTCCAGTAAAGAAACCCACTCCCACCAACCAATTCTTGTCTTTGCCTCTGCTCACGTCGTGGATGATCAATCATCTTCGGCCACACGATGGCACCCAATTAGCAACCTAGAGAAACCACAGCTGTCCGATTAGTGTCCAGCATAGATCCACTTCGACTAGCATGCTTGCAGCCACTTTCTACCATCCTTCTTCTTTATTGCCGCCAACCGCACATTGCAACTACTTCGGCAAAACCCTTTGCAATGCCGCATGACACCTTTTTTCCTTCATCCTAGTAGAAACACAATGTCGTTTTTTTCCTTGCCTCTACTGTCTTTGATCAGTTGTTGTTTGTCACTGCCACTACTGGCACTACCCTTGTTGACCATCTCTTTCTGTAGTCAGGTGAAACCCATGACCACTTTGCACCATTAGATTTGGCTATGTCAACATTGTTCCCTTGTGCTGGCGATGCTGCCTTGCAAACATTGTTGCTGTTGTGTTCGTAAATCAACAGGCATGCATCGTGAAATTCGTGCACCTGAATCTCAGTCGTCCAATCAAGCTGTTGCCAATCCGAGTCATCGATCACTAACGCAACACATCCTTTGTGTGCTATAAAATCTCAGTTGTCCAGATTTGCACAATCCGCTGATCAACTTGACAACATCGCCTCTGATCAACCCGAATCTGCATGATCTGCATCCATCAATCTAGTGACTATCACTGCCTCGCTACTTCATAGCTCAACACTATCAATCAGCCAATCAATTCCATGTCCAGCAACATGATCTTGCCATTCGTCTTCTCTTAATCATGACTCAATTTTGATCCACAACCAGGATTACAAATCCCAACCATAAGCTCTATACCACTTGTTGTGGTAGTTTTAATACCAATTCTAGGATCACGATCATAAATAGACAAGGCCATATACATAGTCAAACGTATAATTAAACATAAATTAGAGACATGAGATTTATATGGAAAACCCTTCAACCCAGAAAGGAAAATTCATGGGAGAGAAATAATCAATCTACTATTAAAACATGTTATAGAGAAACACTCAGAATGCCTTACACACATCTCCAAATTAACATAATTTGATAACCCCTTCTCTCTCTCGTCTTTGAAAAAAACTCTAGGATCTATATAATGACTCCCTTGTCTCAACCCTAGAATTCCTTCTTTGAATCCCCAACTCAAATCCCATTATATAGTTTTCCTAATAAACTTTTCTACATGAACTATCCTAGGCCCATCTCTCATATGTAGTCTCACTAAGACTTTTGCAAAATATAAGACACAAGAACCTAACAAATCTGTTAATTCTTTATTTAATGCTTTCTACATGCTTCCATGTAATGACAGTTGAATAGGGAGAAGAACCTTGAACTTTGGCTTGGAACATACTAAAAAAACCCTGCCATTTTTCCAGCCCAAATAATTATCTACATTTTTTTTCCAATCATTATGATTGTTTGTTTGTCGTTAATACATACGTTCAATCAGTTATTTTTATCTTTTCAATCATTCATTTATTTTTTTCGAATATACGTCCTATTACATTTTACTGATTATGCTATTTTATTTTTTTCTGTAATATACTTTCCGTTATACTTCATATCCAAAGACAACCTTTTTTATCCAAACAAACAAACGTTGTTTCTTTGCCTGATGGTCCGTTGGAAACCAGTGAATGAAACAGAGCAGATCAACAAAGTCAAAGTATCACATATGCAAGTGTTGAAATTAGTGGTAGTATGCTGAATGTGAATGATCAGTTCCATAATTCAAGATACGTATTTCCTCGTTTACTTGAATTGAAAATTTTTTCGTTTTCTTGAAATTCATAATATGCTATATGACAAGATCAGTTGGTCTATTTGGGTTGTGGGGACTAACTGCTTCTGTAGAATATGTCACATTTTCATGTTGGCACATGTATTTGTATGCCAAATTCTAATTTATTGAGACTGCCACTGGAATGAATGTTTTCAAGAAAAGATAAAACTGCGGCGATTTACAAGACAAACTAATGTAGGCGGGTTATGCGGTTAATAGAAAGGCAAGTCGCCTCTCAACATGTTCGTTGCTTCATTTTCAGGTTGAAATTTTCTCACACTTTCTAGTAACGGAATGGACTCGCAAAATTGATTAGTATTTTCTCACAAAATTAGTAATTTTAGCTTTTTTTTTTTATTTTTTTGCGCAATGCGAGAACAACACTGTTTGAAAGAAAAACAGCATTGGACGCTTAGACAAAGTCTACTACGCATTCATTTAATTGAAAGAATTACAACGCAACAATGTAGAAGTAATAATAATCATGCAACTCAAAATATAAGTAGCAAAGACTGTCACATGGCTTGTTTGGCATAAAACAAGAAAAAGAAGATCCATCATTCGATTGGTCCACCGTATAAAATTTCAGTAGCATCTTTTTAGTTTGCTGCACGATGGAATGTTTCGAATTGTATTTCCTGTATAAAAATTGTAACTAATCTTCGAATTTTCAATCTACATTCAATGGTTCTGTTTGTTGGATGCCGGTCACTTTCATATACCTCCTAGATCGTTGATAAGTTACTATTTCTTTTCTTTTCTTTTTTAAAAAAAACTTTTTCTTGTGATTAATAAAATTTTTAAGTCAGTGCCAACCACTGCGATAACTAGCAGATTCAATAAGGTGCTACTTATACCTGTAGTGTTTGTAGAAATTATACTCATCAATTATCTTATAACGGAAATTAACTTTTTTTTTTTGAAAAAAATTGGAGATGTTGGTCATCGTTTGAGCTTATTTTGATTCCAAACATTGTCGCTTGCATGAATGAACATCATTTTATCATTACAAACTTTACAATATGAGTTTTATAATTAAATTTAATCAGAAACATAAATTATCAACTACTTGCATTTCAAGTATATGAAATTCTTGGTTAAAATTGTATGTCTCCACAAAATATACAACTAAAATTATATTTTTCATAGTTTGATGGAGCCACAAAATCGATGCCCATAATTTTAAAAGAAATAAGTAGGACTTATTTAGAAAATGTGAAAAAAATATTTAGTTTGTGATAGGTTTGAGATGTTATTAGTAACATCTCAAACCATATGGTGGTTTGAGATGGTGGTTAGAGTAGGTCTTCTATTAAAGTCGGAGTTTAACGTGGCTAATCCATTAGTTATCATGCTTATCTCTTATTATGATTCCCTTACATCAATAACTTGTTAAAGAGACATGGTGGAACCCATCTCTTTGGTTGGCTTGGTCTTTCAAATCGCTTTCATGAGGTTCAATTTACTATGCCATAATCCTCATAACACATCGGTTTGAATGTCAACATTAATGCTAATTCGCATACTGACATCAATAGTAGGCTATTTTTAGCTTTCATTGAGCATGTTGCCAAAAAAGGTTTTCGAAGGCACAAAAATTTGCCCCACATGGCTAATATAAGCAATTGTATACTACCAATTATGATCATCCTAAGATTATACTAGAGATGGACCCATAGAGTACTAGGAGATCAACTTCCTTGAGGCATTGTATCAGTCCATTTGAACATCACGTTAGTTGGCCGATCGATGGCTTACCAAACACACCATTGGGCACAGGGAGGCCCTAGATCATGTGAGAGAACTAGAGGAGGAGTCGGCAGATGCTCCGCATTAGATTGTTGAGCTTAGGGCAATCATTGATGCCTTGACTCATTAAATTGTATTTCTTTTCATACTTTTACCTTCCACTTTTTCCTTTATCACTACTGATAAGGGCCTCTTCATAATTTTATTTATCATAGTTTTCTATTGCTTTTAATGAATTGAATGGATTTAATGAACTATCTTTTCCTTCTCTAGGATAATTATTTCTTTATATTACCTGTGTCCATTTGAATAACATTTTCGCTTCTACTAACTTTGCCACATCTATCTGAATGTAACTTTGGAATGTTGTTAGCTTCCGCTAGCTTAGCCATGTTAGTTCAAATGCCGCTTTCAAACATTACTAGCACTTCTAATAGGCCATCACTTTCGTTACGTCTATAGCTTATCGTTTTCGCATAAAATTAACACTTCCACTTCTTGAATTGAACAACTCATTCTCTTTTACTTTTTAAGCTTCTTACAACAAACTTAGCACTTTTTGTAGAATGAATTGCCTTTTTTGAATTTCAAAAACAAAAGCTTCTATTGTTAACTTTTCGTAACTAACATGATATCTCCGGACATTCTTGCAATGACCTTTGCCTATGTGTAAGAGGTTTTAATGCAACATGATGAAATGGCTACCAATTTCCCATTTTGGTATCCCACTTTCACAAAACTAGAGGTGGTTTTCATGGGTGATGTTCATATAAGATGATGATTTGGTTGCTTTCTCTTTTTGTTTCCTGTCATTTGCGCCTTAAGCTTTCCTTGGATGCCTCCAAAGTTTCTACAATTTCCTCAAGCTTCATCAATGGTCGTTAACAAGTCTTCCACTTGCATCTCTAGTGGCATCGAGGAGGAGTTCCATACTTATTCCTTGCCTAAAGATATATCCTGGGTCTTGCCTTCTCCTTTATCACTTCTTGATTGTTTGCTAGTGGGTTTTGTTTTCATTTCTTTGAACTCCATGCAGTCCAATTTTCATCTTTTCTACTCTAACTTCATAGCCTAACTTATAAGTTTGTTCAATCTCTCCCTTGGCCAACTTACTCTCAATAGTTGGTGATAGGTCCTGTCTATTCAATACTTGGTGCATAACCTTCGTTGTGTGCCTATTTTTTCTATTGGCATGTTTTTTTTCAAATTTTCCCTTAGCAAAGCTTCTAATTCCTCTCGCTCCCTAACTATAATAATTTTCCTCAGTCTCTGGTGGAGATGATGACTAGAAGCATCACTAGATGTGGGTTAACCAGCCTTGTGGCATGTGGCTATTTTCTATCTAGTGGGTTACCAATCCCGCTTGTCTAGTGATAGCATTTTCCCCTCATGAGTAATACAGCTTAGGTGTCATTAGGTATAACTTGATGCCAATAGAAAAACTTTAAGTGGATTGTAAATCTTCTGAGAATTCTTATTAGGAGGCTAATTTTCCCTTTGGTTTTCCTATAACCCCTTGCCTCCTCTATCTGTATAGTTCCCCTAGTGGGCTTCCACAATAGAGATAGAAGCCCGTATTCTCTTTTCGCTAGAGCAGGATGTTGGTCTCTTTGACATGGCTTAACCCAAGAGAGAAAGGGTGAATTAGGTTTATGAAATTTTCTTGCTTAACATTGGTTAATAAAAGTCTCCCTCCTTTTAAATGGTTCACTAATGGAATGTATAAAAAAGTAAAGAACAAGCAAATAAACCAATCATAGACAGTAGTCACAATATATAGTAGTTTGAGACAACTTTCCTACTCCATTCTTCCAAGCACACATCCTTTATTTCTTAGGTTCCACTAGATCAATCTTAATATAACTAAAGCTACCACACTCTTCTTGATTCTAGCCCAAGGGGGCTTAACTAGTGCCTCTAAACTCTTCTTGATTCCAGCTTTAGGGGCATAAATATTTGGTGACTCTTGCACTCTTCCATATTCCAGCTCTAAGGGGCATAAATACAAAGTTGATTGTGAGACATACTCCAACAATCACTCTTGTTCTTCTTGAGATTGGTCTCCTATACTAACTCAATAAATACACAAAATAGAGATAAGAAAGGAGATTTTACACTTTTGAGTAGTGTATCAACCAAAGTGCAGTGGAAGCTTTTACAATCCTTTGAAGCTCACTTCTATATAGATAGTCTTCCCTTTTTGTGTTGTCAATCAAAGCCTTTGGTTGATAATGAAGGTTAAAAGCTCTAGCTTTGGGTTGCAAGTATTTGTGAAGATTAAAGCTCAATGATTCCCCTCAACAACATTTGAATGTCCTGACATTATTCCTTATATAGATTTTCTAAAAACTTGACCATTGGAATTGGTTGGGATGCATTTAATGCTTTTCCATGTTTAAAATTTTCCAATGTTGCAATCGAATGCGGTAATGGACTGTAGTCAATAGGTAATATGGTAGACACCATGGGATACCAACTCTCAAAATTCTGGTTTTCTTCAGACCTCATGTTGTTATCCATTTGTAGGCGATATCGCCTGCGACTGCAGTATTGGCTATACTTCAGGCACTATGCATAGGTGGCATGGGCTTGCCAGGCGGTATTGTCTTCATTGTGGTAAGTGATACTGTGTGGCACCTTTGGCTTCGATTGCGGGGTTGAAGGCATTACCTATAGGTTGCTGCAGTATCAATCGTGGTTGTCTAAATAGTTCATTCCTTTTTGGAACATTGTAGTTGATATGTGCGGGCAATTGCAATGCAGTTGCGGTGTAGCCTATAGGGAGGGCAACTGGGCTATTTGGCTACAGCCTGCATTCACTTTTCAGCACTTGTGTTTTTCATGAGCCTTGATAATTTTCTTGCATATTTTTAATATTTTTTTGATAATCATAAAAATATGGATTATCACATTGTTGGGCCATGGAAAATCAAAGGGAGCCATCTAGCTGTAGCCGAGCAGCTGTCCGACCGATTGATGACACCAGC
>JAYJMB010008042.1:6932-25450 GCA_036873735.1 Pouteria campechiana
CTCTCTCTCTCTCTCTCTCTCTCTCTCTCGCCCCGTGAAAGATCCAACTCCAAAGCACGCAGCAGCTATTAATTTTTGATGGGTTCTAGCGTGCGGTACTAGACTAGGGGGTCTGAGTAACCGCTCATTTTCTTCTCTCTATTTTTAAACATTTGCTGCAGGCACAGTAATCGCGAAAGCCCAGTGCTAGCTTGTTGCTTGTTTAGAAAAATGGTAGCGACTCATCATTATCGAGTGTGTTTCTATTTTTGTAGCCATCCAAACGACTCGAATTTTCACTTCCATAGCCCCACAAACAAAACATTAGCTGCGCGACGAATTGTGGTATTTTACGCTCCTTCTTATATGTCCGTGACGCCGCCTATTTGAAAAAAATAAGATAAACTAAAATTTATATTTATTTCTACTTTTTAATTACTATATCTGTGTTTTTATCTCGTTGACATTTCTTTTAAATCAAAGGGTGCAGATCGTTAGAATTAAAAGACGAAATCGAATGGTCGTGTCATTTTTAAATGGTGCGGAACCAGCATCTAATGACCCGACCACTCGCACGGGCGTCTGACCGCTATAGATTTTGTTTCCATACTCTGACAGAGTGCGGTTGAGGATACACAGCAGCTGTGAAAAAGAATCATCGATGAAGTCAAAACGTCCAAACAAATAAAACAGATGTTAAGAGGTTACAGAAAGTAGATCTCTTCGGTGGCTCTCAGAACATCGACTAATTTCAGGGTGGCCATTGAATACATGGCATTGGTGATTCGAACAATTCTTTTTTTTCCCAATATATCCATGAGATTGAAATCATCTGAAATAAATACGAATATTTTTTTATAATTCAGTTTATGTAAAATTGAATTTTTTATGTCTTGTTGGAGGCTTTATCAACGCCTGGGTATCATTTATCACGGTTTGCCGCGTCAGAAAAGCTAACCTTGCCGCCGACAAAAATTGGAAATCCTCAACCCGAGGGTGCGTGCAGTACGAGACGGACGGATCACAAGGGTACTGCATTCAACTGTGATCCTTCGTTTCAGGGAACCCAGACTGTTCGTATGATTCCTATTAGCGTTAAATCATGCAAATTTCGAGATTTAAAGTTCGCGTGCAGGATTATTATTTGATCCATCTCATTTTTCGGCTTTTGTACGGAGGGTGTTGGTGATTGTGAAATGGCTCCCTCTAGCCCTATTTTGTCCCCGCTTTTTGGCCTTTTTTATTTCTATTAGATGGCCCACCAAATCGATGGTTTGGATTAAAAGAAAAAGACAAATTGAGCTGGTAACATTTTTTCCCCTTTTTGGATATAGTAACGTGAGGAAATCTACAGACAGATACTGCGCGCCGTACAACGAGCATACGCGGCAGCCACCTGATGAGCATTGCGGCTGGACCACTTCGAGGCCGTTTTGGAATACCGACATCTGGCCCCGACCGGGCCAGGCCTTGAGTTTATTGGACTGGGCTTCACCCCGTACAGTAGCCGGTGGAAGGTTCAATTCAAAAAGAGGCTGATCAGACTCCATCCACAGCAGAGGGGAAGTTTGATTACGAAGGAACCTATATTTTTAAGAAAAAATGTATTTTTTTTCCTTCTTTATGTGATTTATGCATACCCAAAAACTCGATTTTCCTCCATCACCACCTATTTATCTTGACAAGTAGTCTCTCTAGTTTGTCTTGATTTATTTTTATGGGCAACATATCATCTCCTGCTGTACTCCTTTCATCATTACATGTTTATTTCAACAGAATATTTCATTTTTGGTTAATCAAAAAAAAAAGAAAATTCGGTGGAAAAAAATAGTTTCTTCGTGTTATGTATATTCCCACTAAAACAAACATATATTTTTTAATTATTATATATCTGTGGACATCATTTTTCGTTTCATTTCGTGCCATTTCTTTCCATCTCCTGTATCCAAACGGCCCTAATCTTCTGTCTAGAACCTAATAGTTCTAGCCCCGAAACTTCTTGATAAACTCCAGTCAAAGAATTCGGATGTGCTTGGATCTGATTGGAGTGGCTAATCCATTGAGAGATGAACCAGTGAAACCCTATTATTGCTCCAAAATCATATGCGCATTTCGCTGGTCTTCTCGAATAGTAGTGATTTTGTCGTCACTTGCTTCGTGTTATAGAATATTGGTTAGTCCCAATCTTAGGTGTTTACATCGTCCAATGGAGATCGAGGCCAACGGATAAGCGTTATAAGGTTGGAATGGTGAAGAGTCCAGAATTCGGTGGATGAGGTCGGATAATTTGGAGTTGGGATAATGTAGAAGGTGAGTGGGGGATGAGTAAGGACCAACTAAGAATAGTAGACAACACAAATGGCCGTCCATCCTTGTCAATTGATAGACTGAATCGCCCAAAGGCTTGCAAATGCAACCATTCACATAAAAATGGCATGGATTGGCAGTGTCGGACCTCAGCCAAATGAGATTCTCTCGTCGAAAATGACCATTGATTAGTTTCTCTGCCTGGCCTTGGGCAAAACTTACGATTTGAAGTTGGGGCACAAGTCAGAAAGAGACATGCAAGATCTCCAAAATCCCCAACGCCATGCGTGTACCATGCGCGTATAGGACAATGGATCGCTAATTTGCAAACTAAGGTATCAATTACACTTATAATTTATTAGAATGCATGGAAATATTTGGAGTCGAGATAGACTGGGTGCTACTCGGACTGGCTGTCAACCCCATCGTTTGGAGTCCCAGCTCACTAACTCTAGCCCATTGACGACCAGACCTAGACCTGCAACTTCCACGATTTATGTGCGAAATCTACGATTCCACGTTATATTTTAAGTTAATTTGACCATAAAAAAATAATTTAATTAGTTTCTTAATAATAACAATCTTCTAAACTAAATATTCAAATCGATCACGGTGAAGAAAACCATGATAAGAGATGTTTGAGAATTACTTAGCGTACATGTGGTATGCATATGGCCTACACGAGTGCCCTCGCCAATTACCCAAAGATGTTTCAACCATTAAAATCACTTTGTGCCGCAGGTAATCTATCTAATTTTAAAGCGTTAAATGTATATTTTCGACAAAATAAATGAATAGTAAAAATATTTGAAATTTTGTAATAAATATATTTTTTATTTGATGTGGCCTACCTATGTGACAATTTTGGATATTAAAGAATCGAATTATATTCACAATATGGGGAAGAGAAAAAAAAAAAAAAAAAAGAAGCAATGCGAGCCTTGTTCATGTTTTGAGATCCCCACAGCTCGAGTGGGATCCTGGCCTCACCCTCTCCCCTAAACGAATCCTCAAGAAAGACGTGAATCTCAGAACCGTGACAGCGAGAGGCTCGGGAGAAATCTCAAAGGTTGGCGGTCGCGCTGCTCTAAATCCAGCTCAGACGTCGCCAAATTCATTCCTTCGCCTTCAGCACTCCAGTTCAGAGTTCAGACGTCAGAAGAGAGCGGGTGTTGTTTTTTTGGGTCTCCAAATGGGTCAGGCTGAAATGAGTTCGGATTGGTACAAATGTTTCAGCCGTGACTTTTACCCATTTGGAGGTTGGGTTGGACATGGCCATGGCTCCCAACCCAGTGGGCTGAGTTCCACTACGGATTAAACATTTGTAATTGACGCCCTTGGCTAGCTCTTTGTTGCTTAGCTGGGCTGATCACACCGGTTTTGGGCAATCTCAGTGTTGGTTATCAAGTAGAGTTAAAAAATAAAAAATCGTTGTTGTGACGTGATGTATATTTATCTCAACAAATCTTATTTGTTTGAAAAACAATTCACTCGTTTGACCGTGTAATTTCCGTTTCTTTTCCATTTTCTCCTCTATTAACGTCGGATGGTCCCGATCAATGCGATGCGGCTCCCGACGGCATGAATCACGCCAAAAAAGCGCTCATGCGAGTCACCATTTTAAGAGAGTCTGACAAAGTGCACAGCATTAGGACTGGCATTGGTGGTGAAAGCGACAGCCGTGCGTACGGCACGAACGCCACTTTCCTTTTTTATTAATCTTTGTTACGCAGGTGTTACATCCCCCGTCACTTTACTGTTTTGTACACGAGCACTTCACATACTCGGGCATCGCATGACTCCTGATAAAATGGCAACTTTCACGTTACTTGTTTTAGCATGTACCATCTAGCTAGAGTGGTCCGAGTTACTTAGGCTTTGATTTAGGCGCATATTTTTTTACTAGTGCGTGGTATAGGTTTGTACGTTCGAAAGCATTTCTGCTTTGGACTATTGCCATTTGACCGTGCAGAATAACTTTTTCCTCGCACTACTTTTTCGGTTGCTGTACTAAAATTCTTAATTATTTAATTATTTAAAATTTTAGGCCAAATCTACTGTTTGAAAAAAAGTTACTTTTCGACATGTTTGAATTTATTATTCTTTTTACCTAACGGAATGTTTTGATGAATGGAAATTAAAAAAAAAATTGAGTAAAAGCAATGTAAAGGGAATAATAAAACACACCAAAGACAATGTTGTAATTTATTTTAGAAAAATGATAACTAATGATAAAGGAGTAAAGTTGTAAAAATAAATATATGTCAAATTAAGATTTTTTTATTTTGAAGGATTTTCTTCTTTCAACGGACTAAAATACCTTAATCAATTCTCATGAGTTGAAGAGATTTCAAATTTAACCTTAAATATTCTTTCAAAAGGAGATTGTATTTTTCTAGTAGATTGTATTTTTCTAGTTTTTTATTTAATTCAATGATTATATATCTTTCTACTAACATCAATATCTAAAAGATTATATCACCAAACTCATCTGTATCATCCCCTTTGAAATTTTATTTCATTTGTGCATGTGTCCTTACTTAATTTGCCTATGTGAACATCTCCTGTGTATTTTTGTTATGCATTTGTAATTTTTTATTTATATAATTACTACTAATAGTGTAAATCATTACTTGGATGTGTCAAAAAACCCCATGCTTGTTGTTAATGACAACTTTCGAACTCTATAAAAGATATTGAAAACTATAAGAAGGGACGGAAAATACATGAAAGCAAAAACTAAGTAAAAAGATATTATGTTAGTGCCTTTGTTTAAGTGCACTATGTCCCGATTCATGGGATTATATTTTCTATCAATAAATGAAAACTATTAATTAAATTTCATATTATACATTAAGATTATAAATGAATTATGTTATAAAAATCTTATATTCTAAAACATAAGATAAATTAAAAAGGTTGCTGGCTACCGAAAGTGCTTATTCTAATTTCCAAATATGTATTCTAAGTTATAAGAACTATAATAAAATTCTTATTCATGACATTCTCTCTCTTTCTATTATTTTCAAACATTAAAGAAGTAATGGAGCACTAGGATGACTCACCAACCTACTTCCAAGCCTTCTACTAAAGTTGGGCTGTATGTATATATATATATATTACTTTTTATCTATTTTAATCTTACTTATTCTAAATTAGTGCTGACGGTAGTTTCTTTTCCTACAATTCATCTCCATTCCAACCAAGCAAACATGGTTACGTGAAAAACTTTCATTTCGCATTAACAAAGCTTAAAAAGGGCCGCCGGGTGGGTCGGCTAGTGCAGCTGAGAAATAATGAGGAAGCTGTCGGCGATGTTCGGATCTCCAATCAAATAAATATCACTCAGCAACTAGTTGCGATTTCATTTTCTTTCAAAAAAATATCGACTGCTGAGTGGTTACAAAGGAGACTGCAAGCTGTACAACGGGCCCTTGACGGTCACTTCGTACCCGACACTGCTTGCCCAAAAAATCCGATTCATGGTCGATGCGAGCCTCTTCCACACCCACATAACTACAGCAAATTTTGGGGAGAATTGTTTCTGCATTGCAAAGAGATGCTACAAGATTGCACGGACATATACTGGTAGGCTGTACGGATTCTCTTGTTTAGCATCACAGGAGCCCACAAAACCAAAAAAAAAAAAAAAAAACACGAACAAAAGCATAGCAAATAACCCATCTCCGTACAGCATTTGCATATTCGTAGGGTTGAATGGCTTTGGGCCTCCACTTTTAAGGGACACAAGCACAGCTTTAGGGAATCCAACGGCAGTGGTGAACCACGATGGAAAGCGTGGAGCTCAAGAAGCAACGGAAATTTTCTAGACCATTCAAAGAGAAGAATCAACCTACCTTGGACCTATTCGATGGTTCATAGAATAGGGTTGTGATTCGACGTGGTGTAGTCTTTTTATTTTGGCGTTACTGTAAATATTTTTATTCAATCCAAGCCAACAACCTTTCTTAATACCATCAATTAGCAGAAAACTCTGAGAACTTAAATATCATCTAATAAAAGACTCATGGGGGCGACAAAATTGAAAATTCTGAGAGCAAATAAAAAACCCATCAAAATTCCGTCTTTAATCGTGAGACCCACGAATATAATAGCCAAGCATCGATACCTTTCAAATCATTCTTCTCATTTGAATGAATGATTCTGTGTAATTTTTTTTTAACATTTTAGTATATACGTAATTCAGTTTAAGTGATTTTCATAATTTACACAGTTTTATATATTTTTGAATTCGAAACCCTAAATAATTTTGAGTGTCGGAGATAATAATAAGCTTGGAGTTCACCGAACTACTATGATAAGCCTAAGCTTCGTTGAGACTTCCGATTGAGACTCCTCGTAGCCTACGAAAAATACCCCATCGCAATATAATACAGGTTCCTTTTACAGAAGTGTGCACAGAACATAAGGGCCGAGGAGCTTTTTTGTGTCTTCAAAAAGAGAACGTAGCCTTTTTCTTCTCTCGGTCTTGACATGGACAAAACAGAAAGCCGAATACTTAACGTGCTTTGAGCGCTGCTTGCTAGACTTGGCGACGCATGCTTTGGTTGAAGGAGAAAAAGCAGTCTCTCATCAATGATGCAATTCTCATCTTAGGCCTAAAGGTAAGAAGTAAGATCGGCCACCGAACAGCTCATGATAAAAGTGACAAGGACTTCGATTTTCGGTGGAACAAATACTGGTGGTTTTTGTAGATCATAAGCAAACGCACCTCCATTGATCATACCCACTTTCTTTGATCCCATGAGCATTGGTTGAAGAACAGAAATGCTTTTCTGACTTGTTTTCCCAGTTTTTTTGTTTGGTCCCCTTCTTCCTTGGGAGCAATCTCGTATAAATGCTTCCAGCAATCACCTTCAAACCAAAATGTCATGCCCTAAACATGAGTATAAAAATAGCATGAGTTGGCCCTTTTTTCCCCCTGGTTGGTTGTTAATTCATCCAGATCAGTATCCCATCAAACACGAATGACATCTTTATTGCACGTTGCTTTCTTTCTTTTTGTAGCAGAGATAACGGCGAGTGCATCACGTGAAAGTGGAGCCCATGTGTTTCGCTGCTAAAATCCAAACTGGTAATGTTATCCTGTTCCAAATTAAACGTTGCAATGACATATATCCTTGCAAAGGTATTGTTAAGTAAATTAAGGATTTACTATATTTTACCCCGAAGTTATCGTTTGATTAAAATTATAAATAATCGTGTATCCATGTACGAATGGTTTTATATCTTGTTTATTTGCGTTGATCGGCATTGGTTGCCTAAGAAACTAATGGTTGTAATTCCTTGTGGAGGCCTTAAGTTAGAAAGAAATAGGCTAATCAACGGTTTAGATTTCAATCTCGCACCCCTCACCAGCCGAAGTGCGGCTGCTCAACATGACCAGCCCTCGATAATCATAAGAAACCTTTTCTCGTTACTTAACGTTTATGAAGTAACCGTAATTAGTGATTTTTCTATGGAAGCCAAGCTAATTAACATGCGATAACAAGACCCAAACCATCGATGGAGGCTATTTGCAGGTATACCCGTCCATTTTAACCATAATTATAAATATACCCGTGTTTTAAAATATTGGCTAATGTACTTATAAATTTATACAATTTCTACTAACGACACTCACGGCATTAAAAAATAGATGTCAAAATTTTCGTAATGTCTAAATTATTTGTCATCGTGGTTTCTAACAAAATTGATGTAATTATTTTTTTCAAATTTATAAATTTATTAATTAATATTTTGAAAATATAGACATATAATTAATTATATGTAAAGGGCATGTAGGCATGACAACAAAATGCCCCCTACAAATAGCTATAGCTTTATTTTAATAGTCTTGTTATTTATATTTTAATCAAGTCCGGTCATTTCGTTTCGAATATACGTGTATGTTAATATTGAAGGAAAATGTAATAATAGCATATTCGTCACATGTTTTAAAAATAGATATTTTAGCCAGATACTGTACCCGATGGTGACTAATTGACAAGCCACATATGACGCCAGGCGAGATCCACGTGGAGGTATATATCAATGTCATCCTGCATTGTATTCCACCATCCCACCTTCCATTGGGTCCCACAATCCGTGGGTTTTGGCTGATTAGGGTTTTGATTTATCCCTATAACTTTAATCCTGGCTCCTTGGGCTGGCCTTCCCTTGACGTTGACTGCCGAAAGGTGGACGGATGCGATTGGTCCGCTTAACAGCAAAGATAAGGCGATTTAGGTTAGGTACTTAGGTTATCGTCAAACTAGAAATTCCTCGTGTTCGCATGCAGTCTTTACTCGAGTCAGGTCCATATGTGGCTAGACCATCAATCGAAACTGTGACAGCTTTTACTAGTCCACCACCCAAATATAGGCCTCAAACATATGATTCGATGCTTCCTGTTGGTTCCATTTTCTGCAACATCGAGGCTGCCAAATCAAGAAAGCTATATTGAAGGGGTTAAAAAGTGCTCTCGAATGATCACTTCAGTGCTTAAGCAAACCAAAAAATAAAAAAGAGCACAGAAGCTTAAAGAAATAATGGTGAGAAAGAAGAAGAAGCTTGTTGTCATCTAAATACTAAAAATTCCATTGCTGGTATGATACCCAATGCTACGAGGTTCGAGGTCCATACGGGAACGAGTACTGCTCATGCGAGGGAGTCAGGAATCCAGTGCGAGGAAAATTTGAATGTGGGCGATGGGCGGAAAATACAAGAGCGGCGTGAGACACGAAATCTATAAAAGCACAAAATAAATAATTTTTTGATAAAAACAAACGACGATTAAAAGTGTAATTATTATAATAAATAGATCTGAAATCAATGAAAGGAAGATTTTATTTCCTTTGAATTGGTTATTTACGGAAACATCTCCATTTACTTTGTTTTTTTTTTTATATATGGAAATTAGGACTTTGGAGTCACCTTACGCCATGCTAGCAACCAAATTTGACATTTCTCTTCTTGCAACCGAATTTCCTCGCGGACAAAGCCTTAGCCATCCAGTCATTGAACTCCAATGCCGTGACCTGGCGAACAAGGGAAAGCGCTTCTCGTCGAAAGCCATCCATTGCCATTTTAATACTTCCTCAGACAAGTATAATAAAAATCATCTCGACACCACACAGTTGAAAAGTCGAAGAACGAGAGAAAACGTAATAAAAACCTAATAACGTGGAATGGACGAAGAAATCACTTCAGCATTGAACAGAGACAAGATTACGAGATCTTTAATAAAAATGTATGAGCGAGCAATGTTAAGGAGTTTTGAAAAGTAGTGGTGAAAAAATAAAATTACTATCAATGGGTAAACTTCACATCGGTTAAAGGGGTAAAAAAATTCAATTATACCGATTATTGTTGATGGTTTGTGGGATGGACTCGGGTAACGTTTATTGGGCACATCCTAACCTGCTTGCTGCTTGCTTAGTATGTTGTGATCCTAGGGCAATGGTTTAGTGTTGGCACGTTTATGTTTATGTCTTCGATTGTACATTTTTATCACGCATCACTTCACAACAAAATAAAGAAAATTATGAAAAACAAGAAGTGATTACTGTGATATTATCAAAGCGAGAGCAGGCACTTCCTTCCGCCAAACTCCACCGTATCAGCCTGCTCGCTCGTCCAGCGTATGAAGAAGGGCTCCGCGCTCCACGTGGGGGGCGGCAGGACCTGTGATCGTGACCGTTGCTTTGTTGGGCCGGACACGCTGGCGATAAATACGTGTACGGCGAGAATTACCTCATCCTACCACGTGTACGCTTGACAAATTTTGCAGGTGGGGCAAATCTCCAGCGGATTTAGCTGTGGGCCGGTGACCCAAAAAAATCTCAGCATCGAATCGGACCGCGATATTTTCAATCCTCCGCGAAACACCGGCGTATTGGTGGGAGGCGGTACAAATAGGCCATAATTGCCAATGAAGCGAGCCTGTGTGGCTATTTGTACGGAAAAACATCGTCCACATAAATTTTGTGATCAGCTTCGAATGCATGATTTACCAAACACACGCATGCAACCGCTTTGATCCAATTCAGTACTTTGATTTATTCCTCGATTTATCATGTGTATGATTATTGTATATTTTTAAAGGATATTAAAGTACATTTAACTATAACGAAGCGCTCATTTTCACCGTTGCTACCTTTTCAACGGTTCCGATTTCTGGAAATGAATAAAAAAGGACAGGATAAGGCATTGGAGTACGGATCATCGGAGGAAAGACATCTCGTGATAGAGACGACTGCTTTTCTGCTCCGACAAAAATGGAATGGGTGCAGTTGCATTCTCTCGCACTGCAATCGCATCGCACGTGTAGAGGCTAGACTCGTGGTATATCAGGGACAAGGGGACAGGACTTCCGCCGCATGCTAAAATTTTAAAACGATCTAGATAACCCAATCAATGGTTCCGATTGCATCCTTGAATCTCTCCCACTAAAGTGAGGCCGTGATGAGTTTTGAGAAGCTGTGGCTGGCCGGTGGAGGGCTGTGATCTGGCATGTTTGCTGCCCGCTGCGGTTGGGAAAGCGGAATCCGGGAGATCCATCTCTATCCCCGTGTTTTCTGCCTTTTTACAGCGACAGTCGAAGACTTCAGCAGCAGGGGAAAGAAGGGAAGAGAGAGAGAGAGAACAGGCTACAAGCTGCTTCACCATAAAAGGTACGCTCTCCTCTCTGTTTATTCTTTTTTCTCTCTCTTCGCCGCAATGGGCTATTCCTCAAAAGCCGTTATCTCAAAAACCACCGAGTGAGAAACAGCCAATCCGCTTTTCTCCTGACTGCGCTCATTGCTCGTGATTAGCGTGTCTCTCTTCTTTTGGGCTTCTTCCCATTTTTCTTTGATCCTCGTTGGTGGGTTTTAGGGTTTGTTTCTTTTCACTTAAATTTGCAGGCGGCTGTTCTTGCCTTCATCTCTCCCTCTCTTTGCAGATAACCAACCTCTCTTGTGTGTGGTGCTTGGTTCAGGTGTCTTCAGAAGCCCATTTCTATTTTACCCACGAACACGTTGTTTTTTTGCTGTTGGGTGAAGAAGGAAGGAGGGGAGAGAATGGCGAGAGAGAAAATTCAGATAAAGAAGATCGACAACGTGACTGCGAGGCAGGTGACTTTCTCGAAGAGAAGAAGAGGCCTTTTCAAGAAGGCTGAGGAGCTTTCCATTCTTTGCGATGCTGAGGTCGCCCTCATCGTCTTCTCCGCCACCGGCAAGCTCTTTGAGTACTCCAGCTCTAAGTAAGTGTCCTGATGCTTCCCGTCAGCGTCCTCTCCCTTCCTTCCCCCGCCCCTTCTCTCGGCGAGACAGTAATAAAAGGAGACAGCTCCTAAAACCATCCATTGGATGTCTCACAAACCACACGAGAAACTAACGATGGTCGGGAATCTTGAATCGCAATCGATCATTTGACTTCAAGTTTTTCTTTTTTCTATATAAAATCATTTTCGTCATTGTCATCATAATGGTCGTCGCCATTTTCTCTTCCTTTCTAGGATGAAGGGATTTTTTTAATGCAAGTTGATCATTCGTCATACGAGATCAAGTATATTCCGATTTATGGACATGCATATATATATGAAATGGCTGCAAGTTTACAGGTCTAGTTTCTCTTGCTTTATTTTACTCCCATCCTGCGGTAGAATGGCAAACTCGGTGCGGATTAGATCCACCTTTGCTTGAATTTAAGGCTTCCAAGTTGGATTTCCATGGCTTGTGCGCTGAGGTAAGTAGGTCTAATAATTATTTTACCTAGTATAGATGTTATCACCTTGGGGCTTTCTGGAATCTCGTAGATTGGTGATTGAAGCGAGTCTTTGTTCTCATTAATCTTGGGAAATGTCCCTAAACTCTTATTCTTTGGGTGTAATGGGAAGTATTTCTGGCATTCCATGGCTTATGCAAATTTGCGAGAATCTCTCTTAATTTAGTGGAAATATTTTGAATCCATCTGAAAAGCAAGGAAGACAGAAAGAAAGAAAAAGAAACACAAGAAAAGAAAAAAAAAGAAATTATTTCTGCTACATCTGGAGACATCTCGAGAAGTAGGAACAGGAGAGTGTACGTTTCTGCAAACTGATTCCTTTTCTTGAAATTTTCTGGACTTGTCTTCTCGCAGGAGCAAGGTTCATTTTCCTGATCACTTGCACGCCGAGTGAGTCAGGGAATCCATCCACGTCCATTCGATGCATTACTCTTTGGAAATAATTGGAGCAACTATGAACTCTTCCGGGAAATAGAAGATGTCGTTAAATAAGTAACGGTTGGTTTAGATTGCTGGACTCTGACAATGAGCACTTGCCAAACAACGTTTGAGAAGGTAGCCTCTAAGTGTCTAGATTTTGGTGCTGAATCCATTCCGCGGCCCCGAATTCCTTGAGAATCTTCTAAATCTTCTGTAGGATGAAACTCAAACAACAACTAATTGAACGCTATTCTCTTTGAATTTTATTTATGTTGTTGAGAAGTTTTCATGACGTTTCAATGTGGAATATTAAAGATTGTGAACAAATGATTTGCAAGGTCTTTATAAAAATCCTTGCGAAACTCTTTTATCGTTATTAATACCCTTTTCGTTTCAAAGAATCTAATCTAACTTATGTGTTCCCGAGGAAGTTTTAATCCTTACCATCGGTCGATCAGCCTTGTCACTGTTTGTGAGCTACAATTCCTTTTTGTATCTTCGGAGAGGTTCGATGGTTTGATGATTCATAAAGGTGCATTTGATTACTAACTTCCTAAGCTACTTATGTCTTTGAAATATAGAGCATTTTATTTTGAGTTATTATTTTTATTTGCATTATTTGCTTGCAACTTTTGCTCTTTGGTCCAACTTACTTTTCCATCGAAATCTACTTATTTTTAAAGTGGGATCTACATGCTTAATTCTGCAGCTATTTTCTGAGCTTTTGTTTTTTGTTCTCTTTAATTTAGCATTTTCCCTCCTTATTTCCCTCATATTTTCTATTATTTCCAATCTCCCTCCATTGACTTATAAGTCTAGAGGTTGGCAATTCAAATTCCTGAAATGTTTGAAAAATTCAATGCAGTTTTTACTTAAATTCTTTAATTTGAAAAGTCTCATTAAAAATGTTGGCTTTGAAGTGTACGTTGCATTCGAATGGACACTTTAAAGGGTTTTTCCACTTTCTGTTGTTGATTTTAGGTGTTTTTCATCTGGTTCCATCATTCAACTACCCGTGCCTGAAGGATGATCCTTTATTCTCTGCAAAAAATGTTAATAATTATTGATTCTTGAGCCACAATGAGGCTGCAAAATTTTATTGTTGCCTATTGTTTCCATCTTATTTCAAAGCTTCTGAGCTAACTGGATTGGTGAAGTCGCAAAACGTGCAAACGTTGAATCACTTGCCTCACCTTAAAAATGTCGTCTGCATCTACTCTCAAAGTGAGAAATGCATGCGAAATGTTTAGCTTATTATATTTGGTTATTTAATTAACACTTAGATCTTTCAAATGACTAGGAGATGAACTTTGTGGGAATCAAACATTTGGGAGTATAGATGTTTTAGATGACAGGCACGGCCGGAAACCATTGTTCATCTCTTTGCGACAAGAAAAATCCTATTAGATTGCCTGGCCAGAGGGTAAAGAAAAGAGTAGTTCTTTTACTTAAGATAGCTGCCATATGACCATTTATCATCTTCATTCACATTATTTAGCTCCAACTTCTCGCTGGCTGCTAATTAGGGACCCACACGGTTTAGAATATTGATTTTGCTAGTTTGAGTTGGAGTGGCTGTCATTTTCCAACATATTTCATTTCAGGCCTGTTTGGGTGTGCCGTGAAATTTCTCCAGTCTAGAGAAATGCTTTTGATGGCTGTGCTTTTGTGAGAAACACAAAAAATTCGCACAGACCAGAGAAATGCTTTTAATAACTGTGCTTTTGTGAGAAGCACAAAAAATTCGCACAAAAAATTCGCTTCCCTCTAACTGCCATAAATCTGCTTTCTCGGTTGGTGAGTAGCAATTTCAATGTCAGGCCAAATATATAAAAAAATAATTGAAAGTGCTTCTAAACTAAAAAAAGGGCTTTGTTTCTTGTGAAAAACGCACGGCTAAACAGGCCCTTAATCTGGTTATTTTCTTTTTGGGACCAAAAGATCATGATCTATTTAATTTTTTTCTCGTTGTAAATCATAATCAGCACGGAAAAGTTTTTCACTCTTGGAAAAACTGCAACTTGCATTTCATAATCAAACTGGAAGAGCCTCTCAAACATGTTCGTAGTAGTGTAGGCCATCATAGGCAAGACACTGGCATGCACGAGAGTGACAGAATGATGGAGATAAAGGTAGCTAGCTATATATCATGATGCATTTCGAATTGTCTCCATTGGTCCAAGAACGAAAATTTGGTATGCTTCTGGCTAGGATAAGTTGCGGAAGAGGTAGAGCCATTCCAGCCTTGAGGGAGCTTACTAATTATGTGTGACAAGACGTTGTCATGGACGGCGCTAGCACTGGTGTTTTACATACTGCTTAAGGATTTCCCTTAATGATCTTTTTTGTATTATTAAATTCTGTTTAGTGCTATTCCACTTTGATCTGCCTCATTTTTTTAATGAGGCAGCACAAATATGTAGATCATTACAGGTGGCTAGGTAGGCCCCTGCCCTTTCCGGTTGCGTACATCCATGTTTTAAGCACACTTGTTGCACCATTTATCCCTTGAAAAGGACTCTTTTCTATTTTTTATTATATTTTATAGAAATGCCATTCTCTCTTTTTGCTCTTCAGCTGTCAAGGGGCATGATTATTATTTTATCTAATTAATATATTAAAAATCACTTTAAACTCAAGTATATCTGGACATTCAAAAAAGTATTTTAGACAATCTAGTGAGTTTAATCTGTTGTAGCCTGTTTAGAATTTTAATTAAGGTGATTTTGAGGCTTATAAAAACAGTATGGAAACAAGCACAATGGATTATTTTGAATTTAATCAAAACATACTGGTAAAAATCTCAAGGCCTAGCCTATGATAATCATTTCTCTAGAGTAAAGTGTAATGTTTAACTAATGAATTAGTGGTTTAGCAAGTTTCAGAAATTTTATTACGAAGTTATTTCAAGATATTATTTTCAGTCTTATTACTAGTCAAAATTTTGAAGAATTTTGGACATCAAAAAAGTATTTTAGACAGTGATTTTTAATCTATTTTAGCCTATTTAAAATTTTAATTAAGGTGATTTTGAGGCTTATAAAAGCAGTATGGAAACAAGCATAATGGATGATTTTGAATTTAATCTAAACATACTGGTGAAAATCTCAAGGCCTGGCCTATGATAATCATTTCTCTAAAGTGTAATGTTTAACTAATGAATTAGTGGTTTAGCAAGTTTCAGAAATTTTATTACGAAGTTATTTCAAGATATCTTCAGTCTTATTACCGGTCAAAATTTTGAAGAATTTGTTGTCTTGAGTTTGGCTAAGAGAGCTTGAATTATTTAAGCATATCCTTACTATTTTTACCAAAGTTAGTTTGTCTAGAAGGTTCCTTCGTTAGGTTGAGCTTGTAAAAGGCATGTTATGTGCACATTTTAAATGTAGATCTTATTAAGTAAAAATCTTCAATAGTGGCTTTAGAGACTTTGCCTTCTTAAGAAGTCTAAGGAAGGAAACTATTTTTTTCCCTTTCATTTTTTATTGCTGCCGTTATGCTAGATCTTTTTGGTGGGATTGAAATATTTGATTCCTTTGTAATTTATGTGTGTTATCAACTTCTATACATTGATGGGGTCATACTAGAGGTATAACTTGGGTTGGATTCAACCAGAATCAAGTCAACCTAACTTTATTTTGATTGGTTAAATCATTATTATTATTTTTTAAAAATCAGGTAGAGGAAGCTAAGGTTTGATGGAAACTTAGGACATCCGACTTAGAATAGGGTGTTGGTTGATTTTGTAAAATTTGTGTAGGAGTAAGTATTCTAAAAAGTTCGTTGGCATGATGTACTACAAAAAGTGTCTAGGCATTTCTGGTGATACCAGCCTTAATCAAATACCATTAAGCCAAGTTACATTCTGAGTTGGAGATAGGATGCTGGCATCCTATAAAGATGATGTCCTTAGTAAGCCTTATGATAGAAATGAAGAAAGATGTCCTTAGTAAACCATATGATAGAAATGAAGAAAGATCTTTTAGAGATTTGGCCCTTGATAAAATGTCAATCGTAGAAGGATAAAATGTCGATTGTAGAAGTATTGTAGTATGATAGAGTTCGCATCAGAATGGGGTAGTATGAGGGTAGATCCCCTAAAAACTGCCTTGGCATTTTGGTGGTACCAGCCTCCATTAGGGTTTAATTTGACCCAAAATTTGAGATTGAATTGAATTATTTTAACATCTTTGATAATCTAACAAGAATTTCAACTTGCTTTGTGTAGTATTAGTCATTATATTATAAAAATAAATACGAATGTGCTTCTTTATTGTAATAATTGCTTTGATCTTTCTTGAAACTTATTCATTATAACTAAATAAAAGATGCGTTAAAAGTCTTGAAAAGCTAGTCAGAAATTCATGAATTTATCAGAGGAATGATTAATTTTTTTCCATACATATGTTACCTAGTACAAGCATTTACATATATGCACTCATGGTAAATCCCATTTTAACTAAAAACTGATTATATACTTATAAATTTATGAAGATGATTTAGAGTTTATCTAAAGTGATGTGTTAAAATCAATTTGAATTGAGAATTGTGGAGAATATTTAAAAATAAAGTTGTTTTAGGATTGGATTGGATTTTTTTAAATAGATTTAGGTTTTGATTTGACCTCAATCTAATGTAAATCGAGTCACACCCCTCCCCAGGGCATATCTAGTATGTGAGGGTTAGTCCTATTTTCAGAGTGTACCTGTTTTATATTTGCTTTCACTAGGGGATGCTATTTTTCATTTTTGTTTATAAATTTCAGCACCTATTCACTGATTGAGTTGTTAAAGGCATTGCAAGCATCCCATAGAAATTCCCGCTCGGTTGGAAAGAGTTGAATTGAGTCTCTTAGTCCTTTTGTCATCAAAACAGTTTCTAATACTCTCTTTATACGGAGCATTTATTATACCGCCTAGCTTATTGCTGGGATTTCATCATGCTGTTGCAACTGCTCAATCAGTAGCCATGTCGGCAATGGTTTAACTTTAGCCGCATACTGTGCACATACCATGTGTTGGCTGCACTAGTTTTGTTCATTCAGCCTTTGGATTAATAAAGCACACAATTTAAATGAAAATAAAATAAATCAATTAATTAAAACCTTAATCAGCAATCAGTAATCGACGTATCAAAGGGAAAGTATATTGAATTAGAATTGCTAATTATTTAGTGGAATAAGGGAGCTGATGCTGTTATAACTAGTGTAAGGAATTCAAAGAAGGAAAAAAGGATTGGTGGGATAGTGAAGGGTTTATTTGTTGCTATTGAGTGTTGATTTAGAATTTAGAAACTAGCAAGAGTGGAAAGGAAGATGAAAAGAATTTAAAAAACAAATGTTAGAGAAAAGGATATCCATGCTATAGAGGGTTAATTGATTAGACATTTTAGAGTTATATAGATATAGATAGATAAGATAAGAATATTTTAGTAGCATATGTACTATCAAAGTGAATTGGTACTTCTTTTCCATTTGGGCTTTATTTGAATAATTTATAAAATTCATTCTGATTATTATATTTAGTATTATATATTAAATGAAAATATTAGAAATCATTTTAATTGAAATTTTGTGTGGGCTGCACCTTTTAAAAAGGTATAAAAACATGTGAAAAATTTGAAATTCACTTGGATTTATTTGTTCATGTATTGAAATATTATAAAATTCTACACAAATAATGTAATAGATGGATGGACACTTCAAAATGTAATTAAAAGTACGTGGCCTCCTTTTAATGGTCAAACAATTTTAATGTGTTAAAATTCATTCTTGAATTGATTTTAATTTTGTGATCAATGTAAGCTTTTGATTGAAATAATATTTTAGGCTTTAGCTAAATAAATGATAATATTAATGGTTGGGTCGGATCTTACAAAATCATTAAAGTAGGGCCTGAATGAAAAGGACGTATATATATATAAATACATGCACAGAGAGAGAAATGCTCTTATGCATGCGGGGAGCACAAGTAATTTTGCGCGCTCCGTCAAAACAGTTGTTTGTGTGGAAGTAGAATACGAATTGTGTATTCAAGACACACATT
>JAYJMB010008042.1:25550-44281 GCA_036873735.1 Pouteria campechiana
TTGTTTGTGTGGAAGTAGAATACGAATTGTGTATTCAAGACACACATTCAAGTGAAATGATGAAGATATGCTCTACGTTGAGCTAGTATGGTGTACGTGCACTAATGGGGCTGAACATGAATATTCCAGATGCCATGTTAGTATGTTTGCTGATAAAAATTCTCACTTACTCGCGTGGCACACGTATGTGCAGACCTTAGTATGTGTAGGATGGGGTCTTATCCACGAAAATGCTTGAAATCCAGATCGTTCATTACAATTTTGAAAAATTAATTTGCATCTAATAAGCATTCCACTTCTTTTTGATAACGATTCTAGTGAAACTTATTTAATGGTTTCAATGTATAAAGTGATTGGATTGAAGATCTTTTAATTAGATTTTATTTGAAATCATGAGTTTATTATTGCTGAAGTCTTAAAAGGTATTGGTATTCTAAAAAAAATGGCCCCTCTCCATGCAACTTAGGTAGTATCCCATCAAGCTGCTAAATTATTGCTTCTCACAAAGCTACTTTTTAGGGAGTTTTGATTTCACTGGAAACCTAACATGGCATCATCAAAGATGTATCAAGAAAGTAGAAGATGGTGCTTATAAGAAGCTGCTGCTTCTAGCTTCTAAGTGATGCCTTACACAGCTTGAAATTAGTGATTTCACACCATTCTTTCTTCTAACAAATAGCAACTTTATTAATTGATTAAACTAGTTACTCTCTACATGCATTCTCATTGTTGGTTATTTGTGACTTATGAGGAATTTTCATATTCACCAGTAAATATTATTGAATTTGTACAAAACCTTATAGCATTTTAGTTTTTGCTATAGCATTTTAGTTATTCCCTATAGCATTTTAGTTTTTACGAAATATCCAATCCAGCAAAATTTTTGAGCTGTGAAAATACAAAAATGCTGTTACCATCTTGTTTGGGGAGAATGGTAAGGGCATTTTTTTCCATTTACAAGCCAATTTAAGTTTTTTCACCCTAGGAGTGTGTTTCGTTTAAGTTAAATGAATTGTAAGAAAGGAGGAATAGGAAAGCGTAAAAGATCTGGTAGTGATGTTAGTAGTATGGGGATCATTATAGCCATAAAGCAATAAAGACAAAATGGCTAAGCTTTTTTTAATTAATAATATAGAAAAGTAGGATAGTTAAAATGTCACATAGTTAAAAAAGTAAAAAAGATCTTTAGCTTAATTTTACCATCTTTTAGTCCTTTTTACTTCAAGTAAAAAAGATCTTTAGCTTAATTTTACCATCTTTTAGTCCTTTTTACTTCAAAACAAACACACTCTAGGCCCTACTTGGATAGAGGTGATAGAGATGTAAAATGAGAAAGAAAAGTAGAATATGTAAAATGAGAAATCCAGACCCTTCATCTGCACAACATGAACAGTTTGGATTTCGGGTATGTTTATGGATAAGAGCCCATCCTACATATGCTAAGGTCAAATTTACACATATGTGTGATATGTGACTAAGTGAGTTTTTATTAGCAAACGTACACGTGCACAATACTAGCTCAACGTGGAGCATAATAACATATCTTCATCATTTCACCTAAATGCATCTTGAATAAGCAATTTGTATTCTACTTCCATGCAAACAATATGATGCTGTTTTGATAGAGCGCACAAAATTACTTGCGCTCTTCGCTCACAAGAGCATTTTTCTATATGTATGCACATATACAAACATATATATCACACATACACACACACATATATATGTATGCATGTATAAGCAAGTTTTATCGGTTCGGGTACTTAGACTCCTAAACTCAATCTATCCTATTTATGAATGCAGGTTGGATAGCCTTACTATAATTGACCCAATGGGTGATTATATGGGAACCAAACTTGCTTAAACTTCTTTCGGTTTCAATTTGGTTTTGGGTTACCCAATCCAAGTTGCACACTGGTAGCTTGAAATGTTGTTCTTATGTAACATACATCCTCATAAAAGTTTAATAAATATTGAAATGAATTGCTAGAAAGAGATGTATTAGTTGCCTAAGTTTCCAAGTTTGGAACGATAATCTGAAATAAAATGTGATTTTAACTTACTGAATGAGACGATGATGCGAAAAAAGATGTTATGGTAGTAGCACTAGAATTGCATTCCCATTAATCTTTTCTAGCTTGCAAATTAACAGGTGGCTAGGATTCTTATTGTGATAAATGTTGGTTTTTGTGTGTGCTTATATTATCTAAATTAAAGCATAGTTAATCTATTTCAGAGAAATTACATTTTAGTTACCAATTTAATAAGCATAAATTAGGTTGCAAGCCATGGCCATAGAACTTGGGCCTGTGGTTTTCAAATCCTAATTCCATTCATGTATCAAGCAGACTCCAAGAACGAGCCCAAACATTAATGACGTGAATACAAACAATAATAGCGTACTGGATGAATTAATTAAAAAAGGAAACTAATTAAAGGAAATAACTAGAAAAATGGAAGTACATATATTTGCAGTCACAAAGAAGGGGCATATTCTATCAGGCCTGACTCATTGTTTTCTACAAGCTTGTCATCGGAGTTACTGTATATGATCCCTAAAATTGTTAGCCTTTGAGTGGTAGTTTTGTAGCTATGTGGTCTTTTTATAGATGATTCTGATGCCAGTTGCTTGTTGTGTGGCGGATAAGATGTGGTCGGGTGATGAAAATGGGCATGGCAATTGAACTGCTTTGTGATCAAAATTAACCCATGTTAACCTGTGATAAATGGTTACAACGGAATATATAGATTTTAAGGATGATGGCTAATTGAATTGGAAAGCTTCAAGTCGTAAAGGAATGCTTGCGGAATGCTCAAACCATGTCCGGCCTTTCTAAAGTCTCTTTTTCTCTCAATGTGCATTTCTGTTTTCACCAAGCATCCGTAAAAACCTTCAAAGAGTTAAGAGATGTGATTGCAACGTTGTGTCCTGTAATAGATACACACTTTTGCTACGATGGTTTGTATTTCTTTTTTTCTAAAATAGATTTGGAAGTTCAAACCTTCATTTTGTCTACAGCTTATGTTTAATGAAATCTACACTACATTACATTGGTCGTGTAGTTAGGTTGTAAGGACCCAGTTGGATCTGCCTTTATTTGTTGGAAACATTGCCATTAGCTTGATGGTGATCTACCTAAAGAATTTCGTCAACCGATGTCAGATTTTCAAATGACACATTGTCATCCTAATGCTGGAGGAACCAGTCACGGGATGTTTGATGCTTCAACATATATCATGGATATAAACTGTTGGAGAACCAACTTATTAGAGAATGCACTTTATATAGTACACAGCCAGTGTTGTGTCTCAGAGTCCCTCTAATAAACATATATCTATGCTGGTTAGTCGATGGTATTTATTTATTTATTTTTCATTTTTCAAGCTATTGAGGTTACTGTTGCTGCATGCAAGTTGCAATGATATGGCACACATGTTAATGTAGCACACATGTATCCCACATAGAAAGTGATTGAAAGCAATGATATTGCAAGTTGCCATTGTTTCTATTAAACTTTGTTTTTTGATTTTTTTTTTTGACCTTTGAAGCATGAAGGGTATAATTGAAAGGCATAATTTGCATTCGAAAAACCTTCAAAAATTGGACCATCAGCCATCTCTCCAGTTGAAAGTAAGCTGTTCTTTCTTATTTCTGCATAAAACATGGGTAGGGAGCAACGTTTAGTGTGTTTTCACTTTTTTTGATAGGAGATGAGAAAACCCCACCGTAGGGTGGTATTCATGCAATTCAATTCGGATCATCAACAGATCATTTGAGTTTGTCCCTAAATGATCCATTGAGTTAACAACATCTTTGCTTGAGTTTGGATTGCTGGTTATTTTTCAACCATTGCTGGATGGTTTGGAAGTTGGTTTCGGTGGATTCTAAGATCCTTTAAAATAACCTCAACCTGGTAATGGAAAAGATGGACAAAAGACAATCATAAGAGAAAATACCATACCACCATTATCAGGGACCGTGAATCATCTCTTTGGGTCAACATGCTCCCGTGCCACATATTGTGGTAGTAAAGTATACAAGACTGAAAGACAAAGGCTAGAGCCATCTGAAGGGAAATTAACCCTATTATCCTAAAGGGCTGCCAGCAGTAGTTATATGTCTCAAAAATGGTGGCCAAATCAAACCATAATGCCAGCCAAAAATGGATTCTTGGGCCTATCCAACCATCCTTTTTTTCATTTTCTCAGCTGGTATTACTCAGCGTCCTTATTTTGTGGCGTCCATCATCATAGAGATGGTAGAAATAAAAATTATTTTGGCTGGCAAGTGCAAAGAAGATGAAATAGTAGATAATCATTGGTGAACTTCATAATTTTTCTGATCACCATCACTACACACTAGTGGGTCTGCCCCTGAGACTGGGACAGTGGTAACAAGCTTATGCCATGCAAACATGCAAAGAAATCAGTTTCTTGATCATTGCTATTATCTTGTTGTTTGACCGTGATTCTAAAAATTGTCATGTATCATATGAGATTCGCAAGGAATGATCATCTGTTGCTGCTTTCTTTTTGTAGCTAGAGGATAGTCACTATGGTAGGTTGAGCAAGGAGGTTGCAGAAAAGAGCCAACTACTCAGGTACCACGGATAAATGAGCTGTTTTCTTACACTATAAACGAAGAATGCATGACGCAAAAGAAGATTGAATGGTAATTTCACTGTCTTTTGTAGGCAAATGAGAGGAGAGGACATTCAATCATTGACACTAGAAGAACTGCAAAAGCTAGAGAAAACCCTTGAAACCAGTCTAAGTCGTGTGGTTGAGAAGAAGGTTTGTGATGCATCATCTCTTCAATGCTGCTGCAGTAATACGAGAATATGTCATTTACCGCTATTGTTCTCTTACCAAATGCGGAATTTGCAATATGAATTTCAGGGTGAACAACTTATGAAAGAGGTTAGCAGCCTTCAAGCGAAGGTATGCATGTGCTCAAAAATTTCTGGATGCTCAGAATTTTTGAGTTCCTTGCCATGGCTGACATGTTATAGCTGTTGCTTTGGGTTTCTGAGCGTGTATGGCGTGCTTAATTTTCTAAGTTTTGCAAGTGGATGATTCTTTGATTGCCTCCATTGCATCCTATGTGGACGGTGACGAACCCAAGAGGCCAAGACTCATGTCCATTAGTCTGTAGCTGTCCATTAGTGTGTAGATGGCATGCTTAGTTCCCTAGTTGTTGCAACTTGCTGGTGGGGTCTCATAGTTGTTACCTTGGGCGCCTCCAATGCATGCATGGGGATGGTCATGCACCCAATACCCAAGAGTCATTATGTCAGAAGTCCCAACTACCGAACATGGGGCATTTTTCTATTTTATTCTCAACTAGGGTTTATCCAGCTTTGCCAAGCCTAACGTTTTCTGAGTGATCAACAGCATGCCTATTTATTTGAACAACTTGGTTCAATGAACCAGCGATTCCAATGGACACAGAAACCCAAAGCATACATGCACAGTATCTATCCAAGCTATACTTCAACGAGTGTTTTATATCTCATGCACATTATCTATACAAGCTATGCTTCAACAAGTGTTTTATATCTCACGTCCAACGTTTTCAGAGTCTTCAACTGATGGAAGAGAACTTCCGACTGAGACAGCAAGTGAGTGCCATTTCTCTTCCTTTGGTAAAGGTCCTACTCCCATTTTCCCTTTGTATTTTATGTTGAGACGTTGTAACAGACCCATCAAATGGACCTGCAAGTATTTTAGACCTGGACGCTAGTTTCCATAATTAGATGCAGCATTTCATGCTCGTGTAAATGGGAGGGACTAAATCTTCTCGATCATCTTACATTTAAATAAAAACCTTAGATAGAAGGGTTAGGGATTAGATGTTCTTGAACATCCAACAGCATTCAGTACGCAAAAGTTGTGCTTACAGTTCAAGCTGTTGGATGTTCAAGCTTTATAGTTTAAGCTGTTGGATGGTTGAGAACATCGAATCCCTAAATTTTCCATCATCCAATTCCTAATCCCTTCCTGAGCAATATCATCAACCAAGCAATTCCTAACATCCATAGTCGGAGACTCGGAGCTCTCCTATCTATTCATCATATCGTCCATAATTTTATTGCTCACAGTCTGTTTTATGCAACCGTTGGTGGTTGAGGCGTTTAGCTGTTATCTATTGAGTAATTCCCCAATGAATATTAGCTCATTGTTGGGAGTGTGACCAAATGTAGTAACCGGCCAAATGCTACATGCTTAGAGGGTGTTAATTGATTGCCACCGCATAAGGAGTTCGGTGGTATGAAAATCCCGAAAGATTGAACATAGTCAGTGTTGTCCTTTCCCACTTCTTTTGCTTTTTGTTTTTTTTTCATCTTCAGATTGAAGAGATGTCGAAGGGTGAGAAACAGATGATGGATTCAGAGGTGGTTGTGAACGAAGATGGGCAGTCGTCAGATACAGTCACAAATGGATCCAATTCTGTCGGTCCACCAGATTATGATGATAGCTCTGACACGTCTCTCAAGTTGGGGTAAGTCAAAATCTCAAAAAAGAAAAGGAAAAAACAGTTGCAATTGCTTGCTATATTTACTTTTATTCTGTGGTTCTTGTAGGCTACCCTTCTTCTAAAGTATGAAAAGAGAAGAATTCGGCTTTTGACAGGAAAGACAGGTCTGCATTAAAAATTCAACCGTGTGACTTGCAACATTTGAATGTAAAGTAATACCATCCATACTCATGTTTTACCATGTAGCCCGGTATGAGGTGACTGTTGAAACTCGTGTTCTTACCCGTTGAAAATTTCGGGTTGTTGCTCCGACCATGTGCAGTAATACGCATGCAGCGAGAAGCTTGTATTCTCCGAACAATATATATTCCAAGTTCTGTGCTTTTATCCGGGTACCTGATTCCACGCGATGAACCTCTGCCAGAGTAATGAACAAGCATCAGGAAATGCTTATGCCTGTGGGGCAGTGTTTGGATCGTTGTAATTTGTGAAAGATAGGGAATATACAAGGAAAATGTGAAAGGTAGCTATAAATTGAATAACAAGCGTTGTAAATAGAATTTTTAATTGGGTGATGGTTAAAACATAGGCGATGAGAAAAAAGTAGGTTGTCCGTAGAAGAGAAGGTTTTTGCACCCTTGAAATTCTTTATATACTACTCTGAGTGTGTTTAGAAAAACAGTGAAAGAAAAGGCTTATAAATTTCTCTATCTTTAATGAATTAAAAATATGGACTGAGTATGTGGGCTGGTGCTAAAAAATGTAAACATTGAAATTGAAATCTGTGAATTCAATCTTAAACTCTAGTTATATATTATTTTAAAAATCTTGTAAAAACAAATTCGTGTTGTTATTAAGTTAAACATCCTAAACTGTCTTTTGGTCGATTTAACGTCTAGTTCTGTGTTAACAACATTGCCTACTTTAAATCTCCCAAATGGAATGTTTTTGAGGTATAACAGACAGCTTGGATTCATCTTGAATCCGAAAATTTGGCTAATGCTTAATTAGTAGCATCGAAATCTTTAGGAGATGACAACAAACGATGCAGCCTGTCCTTCTCCTAGCTATCGTACGTGAAACAGCATAAAAGAGGTCTCCACCAAGAGGCCGGCCACCGCCGTTGAACAGGCAGTGAAAAAAAGGCTTAGGTAATTCATTAAGGATTATGCTTATGTGCAAATGTTTTCTTAATAATTATGGTTAAAATGCTTTGTTTCAAACCTATAAAAATATATTTTATAAAAAATTTAATTCATTCATTGTGCTTAACATGTATTTCTTAGTTAATATTTGCAAAACTGCATCCATTGAAAATTTGAGATTGCAAATAGTGAGATAATTTTGATTGATATATTGTGGTTCACCTAAGTCTGTAATTAATATAATTTTTTAGACTTTATCTAAGCAAGTGGCGCCAACTATAATAAATATATTAAAATTTATACATATATTATTTAGGCTTAAACAAAGAATCTTTACCATTGAAAATAAATGCATGTTAGAATAACCTTTCATCTAAACTTTTAGATGCGTCGTACTATAGAGTGTAGATTTAAATAAGGTTGAATTTAGTATGTGTTTGGTTTGGGAAAAGAAAAGAAAAGCTCATTTCCTCAAAAACCCAATAAATGATATGATATATATTTATTATAATAAATTATTTTTTATATTATCTATATTTTTAATCATTACTTTCTATCTACTTGTTTGAGTTGTCTCCACACGGAATACTGATGTGGCTTTTGAGAAGATCCTATCTTGAATTCTGCAAGACTTGAACGAAAAAGTTAGAGGATGCTGGGAGTGTTTCTGGCGTAAATACTCCGACGCTCAAGTCAGTAAGAAGTTATTGGAGATATGAGATAATATAAAAAGCTCGTGTTTTAAGGCACATACTAGGATGTATTTATAGTTGAGCATGAGTGCATAATCGAGATAGGTGTATAGCCTTTATATGAGTAAGACAAGGATTCTTGCTCTAAGAAGGATTTCTAAGAGGATACACACATAAGTCTTGGTCTTATAAGACTGTGTACTAGTTGGAGGATGTGTTCCATTAGAACTGAGATCTAATGTGATGAGGTATTATCTAGATATTCGGGTATCTGTGTTAGGATTCCCTAACACTATTTTACTTTATTTACTTTTTATCTAAAATTATCCCCAACAGTTCTCTTTTCATTTTCGCGTCCAAACCCTTAGGTTAGGCCTGCTGACTAGTTAGACGAAAGTGGGCCGTCCGAAGTCAGCCCATTCGTTGTCGAATGGGGAACGAGCACGAGCACACATATACTCGGGCGAGTACTGATGTTGATATTTTTCCGCCTTGGCCCACTAGATCAAATCCAGAGCCCAGCAGCTATCTATAAACTGAACCTTTCCCCACTCGTTTTCGACTCTCAGCTGAAAATCGATGGCTGCGCCAACCTGCGTAAGCTTAACGAAATGGACGATCGCCGCCGTTCTGCTGCAGCTGCTCGGGCTCTATCTTTTCGTTCTCGGGTTTTTCCCGGTAAAGCCCACTCTCTCCGGCACCAGGTATTCCTTCCTTCTAATCTCAGATCCGATCCACTCACATTGCGTCCCTCGAGGAAACCCACATCCGCCATCTTTTTATGTGATGTTTTGCGGTTTCAGTGGTCCCGAGAGCTACCGAATTCCGACCTGCGACTCGACGGTCGAAGATGGCAACCGAACTGCTCTGCCACCCGATCAGCTGCGATCGCTGTATAAGGTTAGTTTTCCATTTCTTCTTAGTAGCTGGGAAAAAGTTCAGCTAGGTCGATTCGGTTGGACCCAGTGTCTGGCTTGATTCAAGTCTTTGGACTAATTAGCCGCCTATTATACCCAAGATTGACTGAGATGACTTGCTTGTTGACGGCATTGCCTAATTGCAGGAGATATCTGAGATACCTCCATCATTTGATCGGTTGATACTGATGGTAAGTGTTTCTGACAGAATATAGTAACATCGAACGCTAGTCATCTTGATTTTTTGCCACTATTATAGTATTTGAATAAATGTTTGGATGCTTGAATTTAGTTGAATTCCAAATTCAAGTTGTATCCTTATTCGGCATTTCAATTTAAAATGAATTTTTAGGTGGGCGTTGTAGTTTAAACTTTCAAATTCACGAATTTGGAATTTATGCTAATGCTCGGATTTGGAAGGCTTTTCTGAGGGGGAGATAAAGAGTTTTTTTCACCCTCTCTTTCTCCTCTATGGATAACAAAGGTCGTGGATTTCATAAATCTGATCCACTGCTTGGATTCGAATAGACGGCATCAACTTCATTAACTTGAATTTCAAATTCAACCAATCACAAATTCACGCATCCAAATGGCCCCAATAGATCGAATGATAAAGCTTGAATCTTGTTATGGTCATGAATTACATCAGTTTAGGTTATTGATGGCCTGCCAGCAGAGTTTGTTCTTGGGAAGGGTGATCAGTTGCCAAATAAGGCTCTGATGGAAGCCATGCCGTATACTCAATCTTTATTGTCAGATGGAAGGGCAGTTGGGTATCATGCACGAGCAGCGCCACCGACAGTTACCATGCCTCGGTTAAAGGTGGAGCTCTTTTAGTTTTTATTGAATTTATAGGAAAAAGGATTTGTGGATCATGCTAATCCTATTTTTGTCTTTACACATTTGCAGGCTATGGTCTCTGGGGCGATTGGAGGTTTCCTTGATGTGGCATTCAATTTTAACACACAAGCATTTTTGGATGACAATCTTCTTGGTTAGTTTGTATAAAAAACATGCTATGTTATGATAATGACTATTTGTGGTTTATGCCTTACACATTTTGGAGTGTGTTTCTCGAATCCTTGCTGCTGCAGATCTGCTTTATAAGGTTGGTTGGAGAATGGTGATGCTCGGGGATGAGACTTGGATTAAGTTGTTTCCTGGATTATTTATAAGAGAAGATGGTGTTAGTAGTTTCTATGTGAGTACTCTTTGTTAACAATATGACATGAATGTAGCCTTTTGTTGTTGTTGTTTTTATGTGTATTCCTTAACTGACAAAGGGTGATCTATTCTTCTGTGAAAAGGAAAAAGATTATAAATCTTTCGCAGATGACTGCCTGAGTTGCTTTTTCTGTTGCTGACTTTGAATCTTCTCACCTCACTGATTTAGGTAAAAGACACAGTGGAAGTGGATTACAACGTTAGTCGGCATTTGGATGCTGAGCTTGTCAATGATGACTGGAATCTTCTGGTAAATCTTTGACTGTAGCTTCTGTTTTTTTTGGTTTTGATGCCAGTTTGCTTGACTGAACCAACTGTATCCTTATGATTAATATGATGAGATGGATTTGGGAAAGTTGTGACTTTGATTCCTTGGGAGTGGATTCATTTTGACACATTTTATCTCATTATGCTCTGTCATTCAACATTCTGCTTGTGGTTCATATGCTATAATGAGCTCTACTTTTCTTTTGGAATAGACTTAGAATCTTCACAGTTTATCGTCCATCCCTATATATGCTTGATGATTTCATGTTTTGTCATTTTCAATTGAGTTTGCTTTAATAGATCAATTCAGTTTACATATACTTTAATCAAGCAGTCAACCAAAAAGCTAGCACTTAAATATCATATTTTATTCAAACTTCATTTTGGTCAGGTCTTTCAGCTAGTTCAGCCTATTAAAATGTGAAATAAAATAGCTCTTGCTGTGGTCATACTTATTAGTTCTAGTTTGAGCTTTTCACATTCTAATACCTATGTTCTTTTTAGGTTGTCTATCCTCCAAAACATTCTTATCTAATGCAGCCTTGTGGAAGTGCTAATTTATGATATTAATGGTTTTTGTTTAATTTCTATGTTTTCTGATAATACTCGCTATGGTTGTCTATAGAATGTTAAGGTAGTTTCTTGTTGGAGTCTACATTGTCATAGCACATTGTGGGTGCATTGCTCATTCAAGCTTTTTTGTTAGATTCTTCACTATCTTGGCTTAGATCATGTCGGGCATATTGGTGGGCGTTATAGGTAAACTCTTCAGTCTTCTCAATTACTTATTCAACAGGTAAATAAATTCACTGCTGGAGTTTTTTTCCACTCTTTGTCTTCACTGATACAATGGTAGCTAATTTCAGTGCTTTAATGACACCCAAACTGAAGGAGATGGATGAAGTCATTGAGAAGATTCATATGAGCTTGATTTTACATGAGAACAATCTGGATAAGCGGACACTTCTGGTATGTTCTGCCTGTGCTTTGTAATGTAGTATTCCTAATCTACAAGCATTGGACATTGAGTTTGCTGTTTGTTGGGGAGCTTTGTAGTTTGTAGCATTAATATGCATTTCTAGCTTGCAGATCTCTCTCTTTGTTGTTCTATGCATTCTGGAGTAATGGAACAGGATCAAATGGGTGTTTTATCATTTTTAGCCTTTGTGCAGCCCTTGGGACAGATCCATGCGATAATTTTATACACTTCTTCACATGTTTGTATTGCTATGCCATTTATTTGAATTTTTTATTTGTTAAATTTTGTCACATTTGATTTCATATTTATCTGGTTGAGTTGTTTAAATTAGAACCAGGAATTCGTACATGCATTTCACGCCATTCCTTTTGAGCATTATGAATTTTTGTCAGGGCTAAATTTACTATTGCTGCACTGGGTCTATACTTGATACTCGTGTGCAAGCACAATGTTTCATTTGAATGATGGTGTAAATTTGAAGATAAATATGATTTTACTAAATATGCCATTTCCATTTTGAAATTTTCAATAGATGATTGTCAGCGACCATGGAATGACGGACAATGGCAACCATGGAGGATCCTCATATGAAGAAACTGACTCCTTGGTTCTATTTATTGGACTGCCATCCACGGTCCAAGATTATGCATTACCAACCAGCAATGATGTTTTTCAGGTAGACAAACTTGTAGAGAAAATTTCATGTATGATTCATTGTTTTCTTCTTTCTTCCCTCTTCTTGCTTGTATTTAAATGAAGAAACTACATTTATCATCTTGTTTTGACTTTGCTCTTTAATTTATTAAGATGGCTGTAAATAATCTCAGATGATGATGATGCGATTTGTTCATGAATTGTGCCTAAAATTGATGAACAATGTTCATATTTAAGTTTTTAACAAGTTCATTTTGGTTTTTTGTTCTCTAGGTGGACATTGCACCAACATTGGCTCTTCTATTTGGTGTCCCTATTCCAAAAAATAATGTTGGTGTTTTGATTGCAAGGGTCCTGGGTTCTTTGACAGGTTGTAATCATCTTTGTATTGTACATATCCATTCTATGTTTTCATAAATACAAAAAAAGTTAAACAATAGAGACAAGCATGACCTAATGAAAACCATCATCTTAGATTCCTCATAAGGACTTATTCTAACCATTAACCTCCTGTAATTCAAATTGGTTATCTTGCTCTATGTCTACTTTTTTCTTTCAACCTTCAAACACATATTTGGGGAAATTCCCACTTCTTTTGGTTTTAGAATAAGTAAAATGTATGAAAGAGGCCAGGAACTAAGGTTGTTTAGACGTTTAGCACCGTTGTCTTTGTTGTTGAGTAATGCAGCTAATGGTATCTTTTGCCCTGACCAGGATGTCAAATTGTTCTGCATACTTGATGATAGTTTTTACTTACTTTTTGTTTTTTAGCACTTTAATTCATAAATCCTGCCCTTCTTGTACTTTCTATGAAATGCAGATGAGCAATGGCTACGAGCATTGGAATTGAATTCTTGGCAGGTGCTAAGGTTACTTCAAGCTCAGGTACCTGGATTATTGTGTGGAAGCTCACCATGCACTGTTTTCTCTGATGAAAAAGTTTTGGCAGTTGGTACATGCAATGATGGCATCACAGAAAAGTTGTGTTGCTTATATTCCAAAGCTTTTTCTATCCACAACTCCTGGAAATCTCAGTAAGGCTCAAGCTTATTGCAATTCCCTGCTAATATTGTGCATTTTGTTAATCTCTGCCAAAAACTAGTAATTCTTTCCTGGGATTCAACTGAGTTTCTTCATGCAGATCTAACAATACTGATGCCTTTCACGCTGCGAGCACTGCATATTTTGAATTTCTGAGAACCACAACCCAATGGTTATCAGGAAGAGTGACTGATGTGAGTACATCTCTTCTTTATCAATTTCATTGATTATCATAAATATTTTTATCTTTTAATTTAACTTTATGGAAGTAGAAACTCACATTCTTATTCTTAATTCCTCATGCAGAAGCCTTTTAATTTACTTGTATCTGGAATTGCCGCATTGCTCATATCATGCTTGATGCTGCTGTGCCTTCTATTTATGCTATGTAGAGAAGTCTGCCTGATGGAAAAGGAATGTCTTTCTGTCTTGAATGGCTACTACAACAATTGGCACCTGGATGAGGGATTTGTCTGTACTGCAGTCATAATTCATGTTCTGAGTCTTGGTGCAAGCTCCATGGTGGAGGAAGAGCAATATATATGGCATTTTCTGACTTCTACCTTGTTTCTTATATTTCTGCGTATGACACTTCAACACTTACCAGCAGAACCATTATTGGGTTTATATAAGACAGACAAAGAAGAAGAAAATGTACTCAGGTGCAATTCATACAGAAACAACAGAAGTCATGTGGCCTATTCTGAGGTGTGTTCTCTTATTTTGGTTCTCATCTGTGGAAGGATTTTGAGAGGCTGGCACCAAGGTGGCGTAAATTGGACTCACCTTCCTGATATTTCAAAGTGGCTCAAAGATGCTGGCGTTCTGAGTGTAAAATCATTTCATATAGTATCAGTGTTCCTGGTTATCAGTTTTGGCTTTTTTGCTCTTTTTCAAGTGAAATCAATGAAAAACGTCATTCGTGTGATTCAGATAGGATTATGTTTTCCAGCATTGCTGGTACTCTTTCATATTATTGAATCTGAAAGCCATGCAGTCATCAGTACCAATTCAATGGTGCAAGCAATTTATATGATTGTTGGAGCGATAGTGACTGGAACTACTTTATTGTCGCCATGGATTGTGCCTCTCCCATGCTCGTGTATTGACAGGAATATGAAATCCAATTCCAATCCAAATTTGGTTCCTGTTGATATGAACATTGAGACATTATTAGTGGGAATAAGAGATTCTGCATACTTGATTGGAAGGACATACACATTATGTTGGTGTCTACTTCAGCTACTTCTCCAGCAACCAACAAATGCATTGCCTATCTTCCTGCTTCTTCTGCAGATGCTAGTGACAATGATTTATTTCTCAATCAGTGAATCACTTCATAAGCAGTGGGTTGAGGTTAGCCATGGAAACTCTGAGAGTCAGAACTTTATTCTGATCACTCAGCAAATTACTTGTTTTTGTACTTTTCTCCTCTTAAAACTATGCTTGACTGTCATAAGCACAGTGAACAGGGAATTGCTTAATGTAAGTCATTTCAAAAGCTTGAAGCCTAAAAGTTTCCTGGAAGAGAATATCAAAGATCTTGCAAACGTTTTAAGCAAATTTATCTAGCGCATAATACTTTGCCTTGCACTAAGCAGTTTTTAGCTTTCTTCTTCTGCTTCTGCCTTGCACTAAGCGGAACCTATATGGGATACCTGGATGGATTTTTAGCTTTCCTCTTCTTCTTCTCTCTCTAGGCCAATTGAACAGATCAAGCCTCTCTCTGTCTCTCTGGGGTCCAATTAACCAGAGAACCATTCAGTCTTTGAAACATCTATAGCATAAAGACAATGGTGGTTTGAGTTTGTTTGTTTCAGCTATGACAGGGTGCTAAATGATTTTTTGACTCTCTGGTCCAATGAAACAGATCAAGCTGTGAACCATTCAGTCTTTGAAACATCTATAGCATAAAGACACAACGATGGTTTGAGTTTTTTTTTTCCACTTATGACAGGGTGTTAAATGGTTTTTGACTTTGTCAAATGTTTGTATGCCATGCCGCATAGGGCATGCTTCATGGCACAGAAAAAAGCTCAAGTTTATTGTAACCTGCTGACCAAGTAAAAAGCACTAGTGATGAAACCTGTGTGATTAAATCTGCATGATTATGTCTGCACAAGTAAATGCATACACATTATGCATTATATCTTCATGATTAAATCTGACCAAATGGACATCTATGCTTTTCAAAAGTGCCTTAGCCTTTGCATTCTATAACAAATTTTATATTCATGTACCAGAATTTGGTACATCGATTTGTGCATCTATGCATGGTGATACTACAGATTTCGGTTGTGCTTGTGCATAGATTATATGTAAGGAACTTATACTGTATCCACTATTTTATTTTTACATAAATTCATGCTCCCTGTAGATTGAACAGTTAATTTCTGAGTATTGTGTCTTTTTTTTTTTCAGGTTGCTGCAATATATTTTTTGGGAATGGCCGGCCATTTTAGCCTAGGGAACAGCAACACCTTAGCAACAATTGATCTTGCTGGAGCATTCATGGTAATATTTGAAATTTCTTGATGAATTTGGTTGACATTGACTCCTTTCTGTCTATGTAGTATAAGAAAAAAACAAACAAAAAACTAGTAGTATGTCATATCTGCTTACCATGTTGTTGATATTGATTACCAGGGTATCTCTAGTCATTCAACTGTTCTTGCTGGTGTCTTGGTGTTCATGATTACTTATGCATCTCCTCTATTGTTTCTTCTTGCCATGACAATGCACATTCCCATTACGGGAATGAAATGTCTAGTAGCATCCCGGAGTGAAAATTTGGGTTTATATCTCCAGATGATGATTGGAGTTCCATGTATTCTTCCCCTCAGCTTGAACTCAATTGTGCTGACTGCATTCACCATCATATTATTGCTTATGAGGAACCATTTGTTTGTCTGGAGCGTGTTTTCACCCAAGTAAGAAAAGTTCTTCTGCTTAAATTTCTTGTTTAATGTTACTATTATGCTTCAAAGTTTGGATTTACTATCCATTCACTGAAGTATTTATTTTTACAACATTATTCATATGTAGAGTATCTTGGCATCATGGCCAGGAGCAGGAGATGTAGTAGACAAGCGGGCATCATGATTTTGCGGACCATGATTTTGCCCTTTTTCAGCACTAGCGTTCTTTTATCAGAGTTTTTTGCTCAAATAATTTTTGGTTCATCTACTGAAGTTTGCCTCCTGCTAGTGACCTGGATCTGAAAACCGTGATTTCCACTTATACAACTACAAATTGAAAGATCTGCTTGCACCACACATCCTTGAGTTGAGGATTATACGCTCCCCTTACTTTTAACATCTTGGCAATGGTCGTTGTTTTATTGGGATTATTTGTGCTTTTCTTCAGACATTCTTTTAGAAGAATGTGTTGATGTATATGACATACTTGCTAATGCAGGTACTTGTACATTTGTGCTGCAACTGTGAGTATCTATGTTGGGGTTTCAGTAATAGCTTCAGTAGGAGTCTATGTGCACTCCATACTTTTCTTTAGGGCACGGATGTTCAATTCAAGGCAGGGCTCACTAGCAGCTACTAGGATGGACTAAATTTGTTATCTTATGCCATTTGCTTCCAATGTAAGGGGGAATATGAAAAAGGAAAAAAACCTCATGCTTGCCATGGTGATATATTGCCCTTATCTCCCAGGTGAAAACTTGCAGTCATCTCCAGATTGTGGATGGGCTCAGTTGCATATTGGTTAACAGAGAGGCTTTTGTACTGAATTTCTGTGATGTCATTGTATTCGTGTAAATTTAAGAGGGAGAGGAATTCTGACTCTATAGGAGCCTTTCAGGAGCCAAATACTGTGCCAATGCAGTATGCATGATCCTGCCATCTGGGCTGTTCATAAGGTGGTTATTAGTGAAGTTGATGTTTTCTTGTTAAAAAGGCTGCTGGTTCACAAGACAAATGAATCATTCTGCATTCTTTGTGCATGTGCAGCTTATCCAATTAGTAAGCCAACCTTCTGGAAAATGTCAGATCCTGCGTCAGAATGTAATGCGCTTGTTTTTGGCACTTGAAGATGAGTTAATTTGGTTCAATGTTTCACTAAGTTGTATGTTGTGGGAGCTGTGCAAGATGTCCTTTTCTCACTGATCATGAGCTTTGATATTTTCATATGTAAAACAATAGGTGATGCAGCCAAGCACAATGGCTTACCCGCAGGATACAGGTTCCATTTCGCCAGTCTGCTGGGAAGCCTGGGATTGTGAGTTGGGAGGTCTAACGATGCTGATTTAAATTATTGAGCAACTTGCTCTGGAATCGGGGCTTCAAGGCATTACCTTCTCGGAAAGTCCAGGGAATCCCTGGTAGGATGGGTGTCTATGCTGTTCCAGTTCTACACGGTAACTTGTATTTAAACTTGCCACTAAAGCATCAGAGACCAAAACAGTAGGAACTGAATCTCAAATGTGGGATAGTGGAGATTGGAGAAAGATAAATAGATGTGCATTTGTAAAACTTTTGCTTTCAATTTGCTAACAGCAGGAAATCCTTCTGCCTGTCAAACTAAGGTGCAGTTGTCTCTTGTATGGAAAGTACACAAAAATGTTGCATGCTTTTTTGAGGATGATTGATATGTTCTCTTCAAATAGCATTCACTTAAAAAAAAATTACTTCGAAACATCGGTTTATTAGGAAAATGCGAACCCATCTCGTGAAGGATGAGGGACTTACTCTTGGACCCATTCCAAACGGTATGTTTTGGTTGAGGAGAAGTAACGATCAGAATATCAATCCTTTGGATCAGCGTTAGTAACATTCTAATTTGCTGGATGGGTACATCTGGTTACGTCTGATGAGGGATGTTCCTGTTGGGGTCGGATAGCTATTATCAAATGTCAAAAAAAAAAGAAAAAAAGAAAAAAAGGCATTCGCTTCGATTCCTTGTGGACGTATTCCAAGGCAACAGAGGAATCATGGGGCTTCGTGCATCGCCTAATGGATGGTTGTTGCCGATGATAACTTTCTGCCTGTGGGGCCATAAGTTCATGTTTGGCCTGTTCATGCATCGGGTGTGTATGACTTCTTACATTTCAATGTCCACCATCCTTGTGCAATATTCCATTGGTCTTTCCGTAAGTGCATGTTTGGTTGGCGTCATGATAACGGATAAAGAGGAAAGTAAAATCATGATTGATGCCCCCCTGCCGTTTCATAAAATTTCTACGCAACAGTGATCTAATTCCATGTTCCATGGTCTTCTCTTCTGACGCAAGCCCACCCACCAAACATTCTCCTCCTCAATAGTGGTTTTATTATCGTTTTGCTTGGGAACGCTAGTGCCCGTGCTGCATTATTAACAGGC
>JAYJMB010008053.1:0-51968 GCA_036873735.1 Pouteria campechiana
GATCGACCCTTGCATAAGCACACTAGACTATACATCGACCGTGCACTTGCGAGGTATTAAATTTGAGCCATCAATGAGAGATAGGAAAAAATAATTTCAATGGTGAATATTTAAAGTATGAATTGATTTATAATTCTATCAATAATCAGTTATGAGATTCTGATGGTGGATGTTAACTTGAACCAAGGTTTTCTTCTTTGATAGATTTCTTTTATAATGCTTTCTTCTTTACATTAAAAAACCCCCCTTTCTTGTTCACATTGCATAAAATTAAGCTAGATGCTCCTTGTGGGATCGACCCTTATTCATACTACTATAAGTAATTTAATTGGAGTAAGGTTCTAAATTTGGTTGCCTACGATAGCACACTAGTTTAATTCCTTCAAAAATTTAGCATAAGCAGGTATATTCTTTATCATATCAAGCAAATGCAAATTGACATTGATGTTGGAAAGGATATCATAAATGCCAGAAAAAGATTTAGCAAATTTACTCTATTTTAGCTTTCCTAGAAAAGGTATAGGAGGATCATATCATGGGGGTGCTTTGTAGTAGACAAGAGGGTCAACTATTGGAAACACTGCCTTCTTTGGATGCCCTTCCTCCTTAATATTTCTCTTATCTTTCTCCATTCCTATAGAATCAATTGAATTATTAATTTCTTCTCCAACCTTATTATCAATTACCTTTCCACTCCTTAGTGTTATTAATGCTTTTTCTTGCTCTGGTTAGCTAGGAAACTTCCCAAGTCTATGACCTTGTATTGCATCTGCAATCTGTCCTAACTGAGTTTCCATCTTTTTCATGGATGCCTCCTGTTATGGAACCTAAAATCAATATTTTGGAATTTGGTTGAAAGATTTTGGAGCTTAGATTGTGTTGCTTGCATGAAATTTTGTAGTATTTCTTCAAGCGTAGGCTTCTACAGTTGAGGTTAAAACAAGGTTCCAGTTTGATTTTTACTTCTTCCATTATTCCAAGAGAAGCTAGGATGATTCCTTCAACCAGAATTGTAGGTGTTTGATTATGGATCATTCTCTGGCCTCTGGTTGTAAAAGTTTATTGCATTGGCCTACTCAGCATCACTTGCAAAATATTCATTTGAAAGGCAAACATTAGGTGAATGTCTTGAATTACCATAAAGAGAACAAACCTTTGCAGGAACAGGTTGTGGTTGCTTCAATTTCACCATCATTGAGCACATTGCCTTTATTTTCTTAGCCATCTCTGACATCTGCATTGATAGATCAGAATTAATATTTACTTTATAAAGTCCTATAGATCTACCTCTTACTCTCTTCTATTGGGAATTTGCTCCCAATATCTCATAAAGTTCATAAGTTTCTTCTGGAGTCTTCTCTCCCATGGCTCCACCTGTAGCAGTATTAACCATAGCTTGGCATGGTTGTATCAGTCCATCATAGAAAAATTGATTAAGCAACTCAAGCGGATATCTATGATGAGGGAATTGAACCAAAATTGCTTTAAACCTTTCCTATGCTTCATGGAAAGCTTCACCATCCATCTGAGCAAAAGTGGCTATTTTGCTTCTCAATTCAGTAGTTTTTCCATGAGAGTAAAATTTTCCAATGAACTTATTGTAAACTGCTCCCCAAGTTGTTAATGAACTAGGTGCTATGGTCATGAACCAAGTCTTGGCCGCATCTTTCAGAGTGTATGGGAAGCATTTCATACATAATTGATCTTCTGTTAGCCCCTGCAATGGAAATGTTTGGATGGTTGCATAAAAATCACGCATGAAATTCAATGGATCCTCTAAAGCTAACCCTTTAAAAGATGGAAGCATGTTAAAGTAAATATGTTTCAAGTCATAATTTCTAGTATCCTCATCTAACACAATGCATGAAAGTGAAATCCCTATAGTCGGGCATGCAAACTCTTTCGTTAATTGTTGAGCATGTTGAGCCTGTTGCACTTATTGCATTGGTTGAGCCACTCAGATATCCTCATTGTCAGTCATGTTTATTTCTTCTCCTTCGCTTAAAATCTTTGTTTCAATTTTTACTTTGTCAGCATGATTGTTTAATGAAAACAGAGTAAGGTTTAGAGATCTCCTTCCGTGCATTCACAACACTACAACAAAAAGAAATAAATAATTAAAAATAATATTATATACAATTATACATAAAAACAAAAAGAACAAATGTCACTAATCTCAATCAAATCAATTTGGACCATTCCCTAGCAACAACGCCAAAAACTTAATGGTTCAAATTATAATTCCTCACAAGTGCATGGATGTATAGCAATATAGTGTGCAATACAAGGGTCGATCGATCCCATAGAGAATGGCAAACTAACTTAATTAATCTTAATTACTAAGTATAAGAATAAACAAAATTAGAATAAGGTTTGGTATAATTTTAGAAACTTAATAGAATAAAAGGAAACAAATAGCTAAAGTAGTGCAGAGAGATTAATAAGATGAAGAAGTTTAGGGATCCGATTTCACCACAAGATGATAACTCTTTGACAATGGAATTTGGATTTAATACCTCGCTTGGGTTCATTCTTTCAAAAGTAAGTTTATTACCATTAGGTGTGCGGGTTTAAATCAATTGCTTTCACTCATTCCAATTACCTATGGTTTCTAGTATAATTGAGGTGAAAAACCATTAAGTTCAAGAACATAAGAATGAAAATAGAATGGTTTAGCATTATGGTGTGCACCTTAACCATCTATACTTCTCATTCAAGGGAACTCATGGTTTAGCATATGGTGTGTACCTTAACCATGCTTTAATAAATAATCTAACTCATAATATTGGTGATCAAGCAATAAAATAAATTAAATGATTGCAAACAACATCACGAATGCAAAGAGATCATCTAGCATTAATAATATCTAACAATCCCTAACAAAGAGTATAAAAAAGGGCTACATCTTCACCCTAGAAAAAGGGATTTAGTTCATAAGAGAAAATAAAATAACTCCTTGAGGCAAGATGATAACAATGAAGAACATCTTCTCGCTTTGTTCTTTTTTACTTGCAATCCCTTCTTCTTCTCCACGAGAAATCTCCAGAGAAATGGCTCTAAACCCTAGAGAAAAACACAAAAAAATGAAAGTGGAAAAAATCTTTGAAAAATGCTAAGTTTTTCCTTAAAATCCATAAAATAAGGAATTGGGGAAAAATCCATAAAATATGGTCCGTCGCTGGAACCAGCGGCCCCGACCTGCTGCCCGGCATTGGTATCCTATTCTAGCACCGGCGTCGCCGGCTGGCTACCTTGGTCCATGTTACTTTTTCACTCGATCTTCGTAGCATTTTCCCTTTCCAAACGAGAGCTTCTTCTTTTCCATTCTTTTTCTCTTCTTTTTCCATCTTCAAGGCACCTATAAAATCCAACAAATGATCATTAAATTCATCTAAAAGAGACAAGGGTTTACAAATAAATAAGCTTAAACATGTGCAATATTAGTGTATGAAATTCACTCATCATATAATTTTTAGTCAATTAAGGGCATGATTCTCGAATTTAGTGTGATTTTATGGTGTTCAAATGTTCTTTTTTAGGAAAGAAAAACTACATGAGACAAAACAAGGCACAATTGGAGAACAAGGGCAAATTTTGGCCAGCAGCAGGATTCAATGTTGCTGCCCCCAAATTTGGCACCACTTTAGAAAACATCCATAGTAGCATCCAGCAAATTGGGCATCGTAACGCTAGTCAGCATTATAAATCAGCTATCTGACTTTTTCAAGCCAGTTCGTTCTGTTCTTTCACCCTTATTCCATTTTTCTCCTTGACACCCAAAACCTGTTAGTCCTGAAGATTGGGCAAAAACCCAAGAGGGGAGGGGTGAATTGGGTACTTAAAAAATTTGCTAAAGTCCTTTAAGATTAAATGTCCCTCTAGTAATTAGTCTAATCACTCAATTAATGCTCAAATAAATAAGACACACTCTACTCCACTCTTCTAAGAGCATTCTTCTCTTTGTACCTTGGATTCCACTATCTCCAATAGCATAAATATAATCAGTGCACCCTACACTCTTCTAGATTCTAGCTCTAGGGGGCATATCTATAGTGCTCCGAGCACTCTTCTAGATTCTAGCTTTGGAGGGTGAAAATATAGTACTCCTAGCACTCTTTTGGATTATATCTCTAGGGGGCATAGTTATAGCGCTCCCAGCACTCTTCTAGATTCCAACTCTAGGGGGTTGTAAATAGCTCTTATCTACACTCAGATAATCATAGCTCTTCTTGAGTTTAGTCTCAACCGCTAGCTCAAAGAAATTACAATAAATGAATATGAAAAGTTAAAGACCAGATATTTATTAATAAGCACAGGGGAAGATTTCTGAAGATTGAATGTAGAAGTAAATGGTCTTCCTGAAAGGTGGTTGGGAGACTTTAAAAAAAGTTGAGGAAGGTTTAAATGCAAGACTCACGACTCTTGAAAGATAGCAGAAAGTTTTGTCTCGAATCAATGAATGTTGTCAAGAGGATATTCAATATTTTCCTTGATACTTCTTCTTGATCCAACAAACCTGCATTTATAACTGCTTTGAATTCTAGCCATTGGTGGTTGGTGAACTCCATCAATGATAGAAGACCGTTCTGATTAGCATATGTAAATTCTCTAAATTCCACTTAATCCTTGTCTGCCGAAATGCCTATAGTGCTAACCTTGGAGAAGATGATTTTCTAATTCTTAATAAGTATTGACCATAGAGTTGCTGCAATGGTTGATTCTTTCATCAATATAGAAAGGGTGTCATTAATGCTGGATGAAGACCAATGATTCAATTTGTCCATTGCTCATCTTCACTTATGACAGACAAAGTATCTGTCTAACTATTCATTAGACAAAGTCCCTTCATCTTCCATTTTGTCCATGGCAAGTAGCAGACGACTCCAGTTATTACAGACAAATAGTCTTCTTAGCACTTTGTCTATTGGTTTGTCCATTCCACATAACAAACAAATTGTGAAGTTATAGACAATCATCTTTCTAGTACTTCGTCTGTTGGGTTGTCTGTTATAAATAACAGACGAACTATTGGAGCACAGATGAATTTTCTTCAGCACTTCATTTGTTGGATTGTCTGTTGTAAGTAACAGATGAATTGTTGAGGCATAGATGAATTGAACTTTTGTCTGGTGGATTGTCTAATGCAGGTAGTAGATGAATTTAGATGTACAAATAAACTCTATTGCTCCACTAGATGAACTTCACTTCTCTACCTTTATTTATTTTGAAAAGATGATCATTGGCTTGGTGAGCTATACGGTTGTGGCTCACTTAGGACAGACAAATCATGTTGTATGCATGTTGTTTTGCATTCGTCAGATATAATCCCCACTTTGACAAACGAATGAAAACTTAGTTGATTCCTTTTTATTTGAGCTTTGTCTATATTGATACTTCATCTTTTGCTTTTGCACTAGCCCAAGTCTTTTCAGTTAGACATATTGACGCCTTGGGATATCTTCTCTGTGTTCACTTGTTCGTGAGGCCTGTAACTTGTTTTTGCATGCTAAATACTTGACAATTACCATTAGTACATAATCTTTAATTAAGTTTTTTTTGTCATTGAAACTATGCATTTGTACAAACATTCTCCCCCTTTTTTATGATGACAAAACTTGATTAAAAATTATCTCATAAAAGATAATCTCCCCCTGAATGTGTGTAGTTTGATAAAATTATTTTTTATATGTATTCTCCCCTTGATTATTTCAAGATCATGCATTTTTGTATTCCCCTTTGAGATAATTTTCCATTTCTTTATTTTTCCTTTTGTCATAACCAAAAAGAAAAATATCACTTGCAGAACACACACAGATAGAAGCAGCTTGAAATGGATGAAACCATTTCATTTTAGTTTAGTATAAACAAAGCTATAAGCATAGAGAAAAATAACTCATCTTGTATTTTAAGTGTAAGAGAGGTTGTGTGTGTGACTGCGGATTAGCGGAGGGGGGTGGGTGGAGAACTTTGTATCACAAGGAGTGATACAAAGTTTCAAGGAAGGGAAGAGGGGGAGGAGATGATAATGAGGCACTTGGAGCCTCCTTTCTCCTCTCTTCAAGGGCCCTAATCTTGTGATGAAGTTTGATCCAGGGCCAAAGTGGCTAAGATATAAATTATGTATTTGAGAGCCACATCTTGAAGAGAAATACTTCTGATAGGATTGGTAAACTGGAACATTATTGCAAACAAAAGTAATATCCTCCCACCAGGAGAAGTGAAGAAGCATAATTTCCACCACTCATTGGTCTGCTTTGCATATCTTCTTCCTAAATGCCCTTCCCTAAGTTGCTTCATCATTGTGGTGCAGAGAAGGAGTGCTGGTCATGGGTTAAAATAAATTTGATGTGGAGGCTATACGATGTAGTTGATATGATATTCCAAGAAAGAGAGAATAACTCATGCTACAAATAGATTCGATATGATTTCAATAGTTGTAAATTGATTCTAGCAAGAAAATGAGGTGTACTCGACCTCAAAAACCATGGCTCAGATGCAGTGCGAATAGAGAATTATATAGAAGTGGCTTACTTCATTTAAGACGAAGTCTAGTCTTATGAAAGCATATCAAAAATATTGCAACTTTAGGCATGGAAACATTAAAGATATTATTCTTGAGTGGTCACATTAGTCATGCCTAATTCTTCTCTAATGTTGCAGAAAGTTTCTAGAGGTAGTGGCTTAGTAAAGACATCAACAAGTTGAGCATTTGTAGGCATATATTCTAGACATATATCATATTTTTCTATTTTATCCCTAATAAAATGGTGCCTATTTTCTATATGCTTAGTTCTCGAATGTAAGACAAGGTTCCTTGTCAATCATATGACACTAGTATTATCACTCTCCTTAGTCACTTTGAGAGTAATACCTTTCTTTGTCTTTATTGGCTCCTCTCTTTTACTTTTGATCAGTTCGTGTGACATCTGTGAGTGGATGAGATTGTCCACAAGAAGTGTGTTTAGATCCTTTTCTTCTTCTATTGTTGTGGTTTTCTGGTTCTAGGTTTTTGGTAGTGCCTTTAGTATCTTCATTACTTGTTCAAAATTTGTGACTTGTTTTTCCAATCCTTTCAAAGCGTAAGTAACTTTAGAAAAACAAACATACATTTTTGATATACCTTCCCTTTCTTTCATCTTAAAGTTTTCTAGTTGTCCTATCAACATATTCCTTCTAGTTCCTTTGACCTGTGAGGATCCTTCATATATATATACACTAATTTATCCCAAATATCTTTTGTAATAGTGTAAGAGGACACTTTATCAAACTCATATTAAGATAGTCCACAAGATAAAGAGTTCATAGTCTTTGCATTATTTTGGATTGAGTTAATCTCCTCTTTGGTCCATGCATCTACTTCAGTAGTGGGAACAGTAATTCCAATTTTGATAGCCTTCTAGGATGCCATATCATTGGCTCTAATGAATTGCTTTATCCTTAACTTTCAGTAAATGAAGTTGGTTTCATCAAATGTGGGTGGTCGGGTACACAATTGTCTCTCAGCAAATATCTGTAAAGAGGATGATGGGTTTACCATTGGATCACTATAAATGTTTATGTAGACTAGTCAGATATCACTTGTTGGTACCGAAGCTTAGGCAAAAACCCAACTAGGGAGGGGTAAATTAGGTACTTAAAAAATTTGTTGAACCCCTTTAAGATTAAATGTCCCTCTAGCGATCAATCCAATCACTCAATCAATGCTCAAATAAATAAGACAAGGATTTTTATAGTGGTTCGAGTAAACACTCTACTCCATTCTTCAAAGAGCACTCTTCTCTTAGTGTCCTAGGTTTCACTATCTCTAATAGTAAAAATACAATTAGTGCACCCTGCACTCTTATAGATTCTAGCTTTAGGGGGTATATATATAGTGCTCCCAACACTCTTCTAGATTCCAATACTATGGGGTATAAACACAGTGCTCCTAGCATTCTTCTAGATTCCAACTCGAGGGACTGTAATCACAGTACTCCCAGCACTCTTTTAGATTCCAGCTTTAGGGGGGTGTACATAGCTCTTGTCTGCACTCAGACAATCTCAACTCTTATTGAGTTTAGTCTCAACCACTAGCTTAAGGAAAGTAAAATAAAAAAATATCAAAAGTTAAAGCACTGATATTTCTCAACAATGATAGAAGACCTTTCTGATTAGCACATTTGAGTTCTCTAACTTCTGCTTAATCCTCATCTGCTGAAATGCCTGCAGTGCTGAGCTTGGAGAAGATGATTTCCTGATTCTTAATAGGTATTGGTTAAAGAGTTGCTACATTGGCTGATTCTTTCATCAATATAGAAAGTGTCATTAATGTTGGATGAAGACTAACGATTCAGTTTGTTCATTGCTTGTCATCACTTATGATAGACAAAGTATTTGTCTAGCTGTTCATCAAAACAAAAACCCTCCATCTTCCATTTTGTCCATGGTAAGTAGTAGATGATTCAAGTTATTATAAATGAATAGTCTTCTTAGAACTTTGTCTGTTGTTTTGTCCATTCCATATAATAGATAAATCATGAAGTCTTAGAAGAATGATTTGTCTAGTACTTTATTAGTTGGGTTGTCTATTATAAGTAACAGACAAACTGTTGGAGCTTAGATGAATTTTCTTCAGCACTTCATTTGTTGGATTTTCTGTTGTAACTAATAGACAAATTGTTGAGGCACAAGCGAATTGACCTTTTGTTTGGTGGATTGTCTGATGCAGTTAGTAGGCAAATTTAGATGTACAGATGAACTCCATTGCTCCGCTAAACAAAAATTCATTGCTCTACCTTTGTCTGTTTTGAATAGACGATCATTGGCTTGGTGAGCTATATGGTTGTGGCTTACTCATGATAGATGAATCACATTGTATGCACACTCTCCACTTTGAAAGATGAATGGAAACTCAGTTGATTCCTTTTCATTTGAGCTTTATTTATAGTAGCACTTCATCTTTTGCTTTTGCACTAGCCTAAGTCTTTTCAGTCATATATATGAGTTTGCCTAGACTCACACCTTCTTATTCTTTTTTTTAGCTAGCAGGCTAGACAAAGAAGTTTACTATGGATTCAGGTTAGTGAGCAAGATTTGAAGATGCCTTCTTATAGTATGATAATTTAGGATTGTATTCCCATCATGTAATTATATAGATTGTATTTAAAAGATTTTAAATGTTGTATAGAGTAATGTATGGGCATGTGATAATGATACTGTGGATGTATTTATAATAGTCCAATTTGCTTTATTGCCATCACGGGGTGATTACGGTTCTAAGTAGCTATGGGTAAGTTAGCCTCGTTTAGTGATTTACAACTTTGTTTTATAATTATTTTTATTATAGTTTTATCGATGATTAATGCGTACACAAGTAAATTCATATAATTCAGGATAGATTCTACTAGATTTTGGCAGAATATTCCCTTAAAAATGAAAAAAATTATAGCATCATATTAAAACGCATAGGCCCCAAGGTGGGGTGTTACATTTCTTAATTCATGCTCTCTCTTAGTAAGCAGTGGATCAACCCATTGAAAGTATCCACAGGCTTGTGACTCCTCCATTAACACATTAATCAATAAGAAAAAAATTAAATGGAAAATTTGTTTTAGCATTATGGAACTTACAAATGTACCAACTAAAGACATTTATGACTAACTCACAAAGTAAAGAGGATAATCAAAAAATTGCCTCCCTAGGTTTCTATCAGTATATGACGTAAGTAAATGAGCAATGTTTTCACATCAACATAACTTTCCATGGGTAGTGGTCGATGAAGTTATCCTATTACTTGATGATGCCAATAGCCTAAAAAGTGAAATCATGAAGTAAGCATTCTCATAACATTAGAAAAAACAAAGGAAAAAACAAAGGAAACAACTCCTTTCTTAATTATTAAAAATTGTGAACAATAATGATATTCTACCTTTTGTGTTGCTAACTCATGCATTGTCTTTATTCCTAGGATAATTTCTCGTCATGCCCAACCACCACCTTTTTATAATCTTGATAAAGATGACTCTCATGCTTCTTGGCCACCACTTCAAAATTGGATTTATATCTTGTAGTAGTCCTTCCTTTAGTTTTCACGACATGTGGATCATGTAGTTCTATAGGCAATGATATTCCTAAATCATGGTCTGCATTATCCATAATATGAGTATCATGTACATGTAAATTCTCTTCACTGATATGTACTATCTCTTCATTTAGATTGGAACCATGTTTTTCTTCTTGCTCTACTTTTGACATTACTGTCAAGATATTTTTTAAGCCTTGATCAGCAACAGTAAATAATTTATAATTTGTATTCGCCTTAGCTGCTACTTCAGACCACTTCTTAATTAGATTGTTCCATCTCAATATACTAAAATTTTCAACATTTGAAATAACATGTGTACCACATAATGTAATCTTTTCTTTTGGTCTTTTTGTCCAACACTTTAAAATACATGAATTAGGCATATGCACAATACCTCATAAACAAAACTTAGCAAGAATATGTCAATAAACAAAACCACGAAATTTAAAGCTTAGGCATGTGTAGAAAGCCATATTTTTCCAATTGTCTACCTAATCCTACTCATTTTATCTTCTTCTCTATTCTCATACTTGAACACCTCATATTTATCTATAGGCCCATCTATCCCTTTAAACATTGCAACATAATATTGAGTTGCAACTACTTGTTACTATATTCATTAAAGATCTCCTTACTATAAATTTTACTTAGGTTTAACTCTATCATGTGTGAGGTTGCCAATGCCGGTGTGCCATATGTGGTAGCACAATTGGGCCATCTTTCTTAATAGTCTAATCATACACTTCTTCTACAAATTCAAGTAGTTTTGTTTTATGATTTACAAACTTGTCAAACAAAAAATTTATGCTCTTAATATGCCTCACAGTTTGTTCTAGTCATCCCGGCCAAAACAATATGCCTCACATATGCAAAAACTCAATTTTTTTGAATTTTATACAAGTTTTGCAACTATCCATTTTGTTCTAGCTGAAATTTTGACATAATATTACCCCGTGCAGATTCAAAATCTTCTACACCATCAGTATTATAGATGCAATTTGTTAATTATGACTTAAAAGATGAATATTGATGGACAATTGTAGCGAACTTCTTGTGAAACTTCTTGCTTAGATGCCAAATGCATATGACGTCATGGCTTCTTGGAAATACCTCTTTCACAGTCTCTAAAATTGCAACATCTTGATAAGTTACAATGGCTTTTGGAGGTACACCACCATGGCCGTAAGCCATGTATTAAATAACCATTTAAAATCCTCCTTTGTTTCCCTAAAAAGGAGGCCAAGAAATGGGCCGAAAGGCATCTCAAATTTATTTATTTTGTATGTTGTTTCAAAACAGACCACGTCATTAAATGCAGCATAATCAATCTTCAAATCACCATACATGATGTTAGTGATTATCATCATCATGTTGCATGTCAAAATAAAAATTAGGATCAATTGTAATTTTCTTTTGAAAATGTACCATAAAATCCATTGCACCACCACTATATCTTTCCTGGCACCTTTTTCTAAGTGCATTTCTTAAATTGACTTGACTAAAACCTATGATTGTAGCCCACCTGTCTCAAGAGCCATATCATCCAAAGTCCTTGCTACACCAATGCCCACTTTATGTAAGCCTTCAATAATGTTTATGTGAAACATTGGAACATACCTATGTGAACGTAGACAATGAGATTTGATAGGTGTCTCGCATGTATGAGTATGGTCCTCCACAAATTTTACTACAACCCATTTTTCTAACCTAACTCCTTTATTAACTATAATAAAACTTGGACAGTTGCATCAATTTAGACTTCAAAACTCAAGCCAACCTTCATTCCATATTGAAGCAGCGTCCTGTATATATATAGGAAAAGCCTCTAAATAACCGATTGTTGGGTTATTTTTTGGCAGCTGAGCTAAGAGCCATCTGATCCGAAGATTAGCTCCATGATTTTTCCATTTTGAGTGTTAGTTTATGTAGTCTCGTCCGTGTGTAGGAGACTCTCTTCCCCAACTTGAAGTATGTTGCATTTTTATCATAAGAAAGCATTCCTCCTTTATCCTAGAATTCCTAAGTAAGCCTTCATTTCATTCTAAAGCTCCTACATAGCCATCTTGCATCACAAATCCAACAACCATCTTTCCCAAATCTAGATTAAGATCATTATAGATGACTCTCTTTCAGGCACAATAAGAAAACCCCAAATCTCCTTCTTTCTCTCTCTTCCTCCCACTCCTGCAAAGAGAAAACCCCGAATTCAAGAAAACTCCAAACCTTGAATCAAAAATACCATGCTCTTTTCCTCTCTCTTCCTCTTACTTCTACCATTTGAAAATAGCAATAGCTTCTCCCTCTAACGAAGGAGCCCTTCCCTCAAACCCAATCCCAAGCAGCCCTTCCCTCCGATGAAGCCCAACCCCAACCGCTGGTCAAAGTCTATTGAGGGAGATCACCTTTCAGCATTGGCATTTTCATATTTATTGAAATTTTAGTTTAATCATCATAACTCATGTTGGTTGGTTCTATGTGATCTTATATGGTTGGATGCCTTGTCTTCAGCTTTGTTGTCATTTTGTTCAAAGCAACATGTACTTCTTATGCCATGGTTATGAAGAAGGAAAATTTTAATCTGTCGAGACTTGCACTTACATGAGTATCCAATTGGTTAATATTGTTACATTTTTTTTTATTATGTAATGCCCTACCTCCTAGGGCTGTTAGTTCATCTTTCATCACAAATACACTATGATCTTACCATGATTTTCCCACTTCCATGGTAGGGTTGCTCTAATACCTTTTTCTCGTTGACCTAATTTCTACAGAAGTTTGGATAATGTCTTTCCTAAAAAGGGGGCTGTCCACCTAGGGTACAAACATTCATCACATGTAAAATACAAATTTTCAATTAAAATCATAAAACAAAAATTTATACAGTTCAATAGACCTCTATTCATCCATATCACATCCATATCACTCCACAAGTTCCTCCTAGAATCGTGGCTGCATCATTATGATAATAAACATATCTTCTCATTCTACCACACCCATCCACATATACGATTACATAATGACATGCCTACACATATAAAATATATAGTATATATGAATCTCATCAATTTATAACACACTTGTACATCACACACTTGTACATCACAGGGATTCCAATCCCATTTAAATGATACAATACTTAATCACACTTTACTATTACATTCTAATGCAATATATAATATATTAGGATTAGGACATACCCCAAAATAATATACAACATGCCATAGAATATCACATAATATATCTTCCACCTTTTACTTACTAATATCAATTTCTCTTGGTTTGACCTGCCATCTAAAAATATAAAACAAGGGTGAGTCTAAATAGACTCCATAAGTAGACCGTGTGACATCCAATAATCAAACCAATTCAACAAATCCAATCCATCATAGGTCAAAATTGTGACGCCATCAACACTATGTGTATTTCAGTAATGGACACTCTGGCAACAAGTGAATTTCAGGGTATTTATTTCCTGAATTTGTTTGAAGATGTTAGTGTTGGAATTTTTCTACCATAATTTGCAGATTTCTCATTCATTATATGTACAATAACCATATTTTTAGATTCACAAAATCAATTCATTTGATAAGGTTTTAATCATGCTCAAGATGACTATTTAAGGCATTTTAATACAATACACATGTTCTATTTCATACATTGTTATCTACATTAATCATCAGTTTAATTCAGATCTGCTAAGGTAATTAGTTGCCCTATTAATACCCTAACTAAGACATGATTAACCACAAGTAATTAGTCTTATCACTTAGCTAAATCTCATCAAAATTGGCCCTAATAGTTAGTGGACAACAGGGTGTTTTCCATTGAATTCCAATTTCCAGCTTGCCATTTTTATTTCCATTACATGTAATCCTTATCTCAACTTAATTAAATATTAATCATGCTATAATACCATTAATCATAGCCCCTAATCATGCTAAAAAAATTTCCTGCAAACCCTAATAACCTAGGTATAATTCCCATAGCAAAATTCCAACAAGGTTTCCATAAATTAATTTCATAAACATGATCAGCAACTTTATTTAACAATTTCCATACCTGAATTTGCTAACCACCCTAGTTGGTCCTAGCTACAGGAATAAATCTTAAAATTTTGATGGCTACACAATCTTAAATCTAAGAGATAATTGATGCCATGGGCTGCAATTCACTTCTGTTAACCTTTGCTATCAATTTTTCTAGCCAAATCAAGCTAAAAATTATCAATTGAGAGATGGAGGAAAAGGCCTTACATACTCCATACATATACACTTGCAAAGTTAATTTTTTTTTCACCCTTATAACTTCATCTATTAGCACAAATGGGCTGTCCTATTTGTGAACCATATCCCCACATTAATTTCACACTTATTAAACGTGTCATCTTCCATAATTTAATATATTTTTCCTAATTAAAATTAAATTAATTTAGAATTTATTGAAATTTATTGACATACACTGCATTTCACCAGTTTACATGCATTTTTCAATTTTACTTCACTTTTTGATCATTGATTAATATGTGTCCTCCTCATCCTCACATTAATATGGATATTCCATCCATTTTCATAATTTTTCTATAATAACATTTAATATTTTTCAATATATACACATTCGACCTTCCACCCATTTAATTTCATTTTCTTCTCACTTAAATTACTTATTTAACACACTTTGATACATCCCCAACCTCATCCTCATGTTTATATCAACAATCTACTCAATTCCATAAATTTTTCATGACAAATTTCTCAAAAATTTAATTATACTCCAATATACTCCATATCAAATTGGAAAAAATTAACAAAAATTAAAATTCACATATCTGGAATTTTTGGGGTCTTACATATTATCATGGTCAAGAAGTGAAGAAAGAATATATAGAAATGATTAAAATATTATTTGCAATAAAAGCCAAGTTTTTGTTCTATTTATTGAAAATTTTAGCACGCCCATAAGAAAGAAATGTGATGTTGTAACAAATACATGTCTAAAGTTGACTTACCACTCGTGGAGCAACAATGTGATTTTCCAACTACTCTCTTGCTAAAGATAAGATGTCATATCTATGCATCACGAATGATTGTTGGTTATGAGACATTGTTTCTTTTGAGCTTGTAGAATGTATGTATGGATGGGACTTATGTAATCCCACGAATGATGATTTTAGTAGATATATATGAGTAGGAATTCATATGATATATCGAAATTCATATAAGATTACTGAAGTATTGATATAATGGAGTTGTGGTGTTTGAATGATATAGATATAATATGTCTAGAATGACTTGGAAGTGAAGTGATTGGATAACATGATTGATAAATGGGTTAGAATTTCATATTAATGTGGTTTATGACTGAATGGCATTGTTTGTGAAATATTGGCGAGTAGTGCCAAGAATGGCACTAATGTGTTATGGATTGTGTATTGTGCCTCAATGGCGCTTTGTATTATGGGATTGCCTGCATAGCTTTTGATATATTAATCATATGAATTTGAGCATTTGAATATTTTAATTATGGTCTTTTTATTATGCTTACTTACTGAGTTGCTCGGAATCACGCCTATTTATTATATGTTTTTAGTTGACAGGTCAAGCAAGGTAGCTTGAATATATATGAAGACATGGTAAATGTTGGGATTGGATTCCCATTATGATTTCTAGATTAAATTTAATGTGAATTGTATATTGTAATAAATTACCAATGATGTGTATGATAGTAAAATGGTATGTCTTTATGGATGTAACATAATTTAGTTATATGTATTACCATCATGGGGCTAAGTAGGTTCTGGACTGTGGGTGATTTAGGGAGTTAAATTAATGTTTTATTTTGTTATGTATGTGTTTATTTGATTCACATAAGTATATCAGTTTGAAATGCAAGAAATATAGAGTAGGCTCTGCTGAAATTATGGTAGAATTTTCCTTAGAAATAGGGAACACAGTATAGTTTAGAAATACTTCCCTTAAAGAAAAGGGAAATGGTAGCATCTCGCACCGGCCCCAATGTGGCATGGTAAAACCGTATAGGGTGGGGGTGCAGGCTATTACACAAACTCTCAAGGACTAACTCTTTCTTATCCAATATTGATGGATCTTGACTATCTACAGAGAATCAAACTCGTCCATGATACCCCGAAAGCTCTTAATATAAAACTATCATCCAATCAATGAAGTCTCTTCAAAATCTTGCTCCATCTTGAGGTCACTAATGTATTTTGTAATACAATGTATATTTCTCACATTAATGAACTTAATTCTCTTTGATCTTGTATATTTATCTTGAACATTAATGAAGTATACATTCTCAGATAGTTTATAGCTATCCCATATCGCTTGAATATTATTCATTGGAAATTATTTATCTTTTTGATTTTGATGAAAAGGAGAGAAATATAGTGAAACTTGAGTAAAAATAGAATAATACGGAGTAAAATATAGTATCTACTCAGGGGGAGCCACATGAGGTAAAATTAAAAATAGTGCACTAAGTCAAGGGGAGACATATTACATTTATCCTTGCATAAATCTCATGTTTATCCACACTTATGAATATTTTTTACTCTCTTGAAAGGATTTTACTCAAATGTTTCTCAATATTCCACTAATGCTCAGCATCACCCTCAAGTTTATATAGTGTATAGGGAACCTTGTGTCCTCAAGACACCTCATTTATTTAAAAACCTTCTTCATCCCAGAAATTCATTTGCCTACTACCCAATAATCCTTTTCTGCTTTAAAAGTGGGAGGCTTAATGTTATGAAAGACTTCATGTTCAATTCCAGTTCAGGATGTCATTGTGATGTCAAGCCTAAATCCGCCACATATCCCCTTAGGCTATTTTGTCTCTTCACTTGTTTAGCTTGACATGGCTTAGCTTGAAGAGCAGACTCCTCTGTCGGCCTCCTCTGTGACTGTAAGAACTCCTATAGCATTTGTGCCATGCCCATCATCATATAAACATCTTATTATGCATGTGTTTAAATGATTTGAATGCTTACTGCTACATCCTTTAGGCTTTATGATTCACATGCCTTATTCTACCATAGTTTTCTAGCAGAAAATGAGTTTAAAGGACTATTAAAACTGTTAAAATTGGGCTAAATAAAATGAAATTGATCATTAAGATCATTATATTCCTAAGGCATAAGTCAAGTCTATTTGGAAAACTTTATAGTTTAAGGTCAAGAATAGGTATTCCAATTCTAGTTAGATTTTTTATAATCATCATTATGGTTTGGTTTCATATTTTAGACAGTAGTTTAAACTCTAATACACATTAAGGCTGAATGAATCTTAGGGAAAGCACTTTCTAGTCATATCTAATTTTCCATCCCTCTTAGTCTAAGCCTTTTTTATTATGACAAAAAAAGAAAGAAATAGAAGTACCAAAAAGAATAAATAAACTAGTGCACTTAGTAAGGGGTAGAGACAAATCTAGTAATTATTTTTGGTAGACCATTGATAAAGTCCATTGTTATATCCGTCCACTTCCACTTAGGGAGTTCAATAGATTACAATAATCTACTTGGTCTTTGATGCTTTACTTTCACCTTTTGGCATATTAAACATTTAGCCACATACCTATCTATGTCATTCATCATACCATTCAACCAGTATTGAGATTTCAAATTGTGATACTTTTTATTACCACCAAGATGAATGGTGTAAGGCAAATAATGTGACTCTTCTAACACCTTCTATACCACTACTGATCTTCTAGAAAGCACTAATTGATTTCTGTATCTTAGGAGATTATCTGCACCAATTAAGAAACTTGGTAGCTCAATCTGTTGTACTCTCATCTTTAATTTCTGAAATTCCTTATCTACTATTTCTTTTTGAGCTATTTGAATTTCATCTATCAAAGTAGGCTAAAGGCTTAATTGGCACAATTGGGCCACTATCCCTTTCTTCTCAACATGTGCATCTAGACTTCTTAACTCTTCAAATAATTTGTTCTTTTATGATCAGTGTATACATGAAAATTTTCTCCATAAAGATAGTGTCTCCATTTTTTTAGAGTAAATACTACTGTTGCTAACTCCAAATCATGGGTCAGATAGTTACACTCATGAGGTCATAATTGGCATGATGCATAAGCTATCACGTTGCCATTTTGCATTAAAACATAGCCTAATCCTTTCTTTCATGCATCACTATATATCACAAATCTGCCCTGTCCTAATGAAATTACAAGAATTAATGCGTCTACCAGCCTTCTCTTTAATTCTCAAAAAGCAGCCTCACACTGATCATTCCATTCAAACTAAACTCTTTTTCTATTCAACAAGGTTAGTGGCATAGCAATAGTAGAGAATCCTTCAACAAACCTTTGATAATACCCAGCTAATCTAAAAAAGCTTTGGACCTTAGTCATTGTACCCGGTCTAAACTAATTCACTATGGACTTTATTTTATGAGGGTCCATAGAGGTACTAACTTCTGAGATAACATGGTGTAGAAAGGCTACATTGTTCATCCAAAATTCACATTCTTTAGTTTTGCATAAAGCTTTTCTTTTCTTTATTTCTTCAAGGCCATTCTCAAATGTGATTCATGCTCCCCTTTGTCCTTTGAATAAATCAAAATGTCATCAATGAAGATAATTACAAATTGATCCAAGTAGGGTTTGAACACCCTATTGATTAAATCCATGAAAAAAGTGAGAGCATTCATTAACTTGAATGGCATTACCAAAAATTCATAATGTCCATAGCGTGTCCTGAATGCAGTATTTTGGACAACTGTAGGCTTAATCTTCATTAGATGGTACCTACATTATAAATCAATTTTAGATAAAATTGTAGCCCCTTGCAGTTGATCAAACAAATCATCTATTCTGGGTAGTGGATATCTGTTCTTGATAGTTACTTTATTTAATTCCCGATAATCAATACACAATTGAAGGCTTCCATCTTTCTTTTTCACAAACAACACTAGTGCACCCCATGGCAACACATTGGGAAAGATAAATCCCTCATCCATGAGGTCTTGCAGTTGCACTTTCAACTCTGCCAATTCTACTAGTGCTATTTAACATGAGCTTTAGATATCAGTTTTGCCCCAGGTTGGAGATCAATACAAAACTTCACTTTCCACTTAGTAGGTAATCTAAACAATTCGCTAGGCAACACGTCTAGAAAGTCTCACATTACTTTAGATATCCTCTAGTGATCGATACTCAGAATGGTTGTCAATAGCTAATACCAAGTTTGCTTCTTACCCTTTTCGCACTAAACTGAGAGCCTTCATAGTTGACACCAACAAAGGAGTTTTATGCTTAGGCAAACTCCTTAAGATAATTTCCACCTTATCCAAGGTCTTTAAGCTTACTTGCTTAGTTTTACACTCAAATTTTGCCTCATACTTGGCTAGCCAATCCATGTGCAGTATGCTATGCAAACCCTCCATGTTTAATATAATCAAGTCAGCATAAAATTGTCTACTCCCGATCACTATAGGTATCTCATAACATGTTTTTGTAGTTGTGCTAACCACTTTAAATGGAGTGGACACCTCTATCACCTAGTAACAAAAGACTAAGAGGCACTTGGATCAAACAAGACATATGTCACGCAATTACAAACAGAAAGATTTTTAGTAACTATGTGATTCATGGTCTGAGTTTCCTAAACATTGGTTGCTTGTACTACTATTGTCATTGGAGGTCTATGTTGTTCATTCTGACCTCCAAGAGCTAAATTAGATCCTCGACCTCTGCCTTTGTTCTAATCCCTGCCATGCTTAGGCTGTGGTGGCAATCAGGAAGTTACATTGTCTATCTACCCTTGGTTAGGCCAATTCCACTGGATATGACCAATCTCGCCACATAGAAAACAAGTGAGTGGTCTTCGCTATCCCAAATCCCTTGGCTGACTCAACCCTTGACTAGTTTCCTTCATCTGTTCTAGAGATAATTTGGTCAGCCTTCCTCCCAAACTTCTTTAACAATATGGGATAGATGAATTTCAAATATTTTGATTTTTTATAATAATTACATATTCTTTCAGATGTTATAGTACCGCTCTGCTTAGTTCCAGTTCTTGGCCTTTTCCAATGGCCCTGCTTGTTTCTCTCATACGTCTTCTTTCTTTGAATTTGGTTTGCTCCTCCTCCTCCCTTTCCACTAAACAAACATCCTCAAGGATATCTTCGTATCTAATCAGTATTAGTTGGGCTAACATCTCTTGGATATCCAATCTTAGCCCTTCTTGAAATTTTTGGGCTGTCTCTAGTGCATGTAATTGGTCCCATGGCACAAATTGTACCAAAGACCTAAATTGTCCATCATACTCTTCTATAGCTTTCTTGCCTTGCAACAGTGTCAAAAATCTGCAGAGCAATCTCTCTTCTAAAGTCAAGCCATGTTGTTCCTGCCACATTTCCAGGAACCGTCAATTTCTCAATATGCCACCACTGTTCCACCTCACCTTCCAACTAATAGACCCCATTCAATACCTTATGTTCTTCAGGGCATTCCATATTTACAAATGCCTTTTATATACCAGAGAACCATTCATTTACTACATAGTAGTTCCGCTACCCCTTGAAATCAGAGGCTTCATATTTTGGAAAGCTTTCATGTCTAAACTTACCCTAGGCTACCTTTGAGATGTCTGATCTATATCCGGTTCAAAATTTACTAGCCTTATACCAGGCCCCGCCATCTATTAAGGGTCCTCTATGGGCCTCCTTTGAGTGTGAACTAGTTCTTGTAAGGTCTAGATAATACGCACTATCATTGTCATCATAGCACCAAATTCAGGTGCCATTATTTGGGGTTGCATAGGAGGAACTGCCTCACTACTAGGACTTGTAGTGCCTAGCTTATTTGTTCTTGTCAGTTTTGCCTTGACTTGGCCTTCCTTAGGCTCGACTAACCCTTGTTCAACTTTATTCTTGGTCAACTCTGATATCCCATTGACCCTAGAGGCTTCTGCCTGAGTTTCCCTAATAACAACCCCTGTCGCTCGAGTTTGTGTAGTCCTCCTCAGTGACTCATCTTCCACCATGGGGACTTTGCCTTTATCTACTCTCTACCTTGGTGCCATTACTGTATAAGGAAGAGTATATGATCATATAACAACACAGTATTAAGAAATCAACTCAACTTATCAATATAAGGTTTTCATTTAAGTCTTATACTAACATCCCCTATGTTTCTAGCATTTTGAAACTATGCATGTCATTCTTTCACTAATTTTAGACACTCTTACTATTATAGTTCTGGGACTTACTTCCACCATCCTTTTGAGTATCAAATATAACCAGCTTTGATAGCACTCTATAATGCCCCGCTTTCTCGAGATGTTACTAAGGTAGTAGTAGGAAGACCCATGGCCAGAGTCTTCCCTGAACTTATCTTCTTAAACCTACATATAACAATCAAACATACCCATAGATGCCCAAAACCATAGTTGCACTATAAAAGCAGAGTGTGGAAAAGCATATCTACCTTGCTAAAGTAATGACATGCAAATTATCATCAGTCTACCCTTCTTAGATTTTCATTAATTACATCATTGATATGACTCATAAAATTACAATTTTAATATATACCAAAAATATAACAAGATATAAAGAACCCTAAACATCATGGCCTATCCCTCTCTTGAGCTCCAACCCCTCATTGGGCTATGTCTTCCAGCCTGTTAGCTAAAATAAGCATAATGAAATAGGATGAGTTCGAGAAACTCAATAAGAAGATATGCGATTAATCAATAATTAATAAAATGTATATAAAAATAATAGTCTCACACATGCCAAGGGAACTACTATCATGAGGCCATCACAAGTAGCACTACGAATGTCCAGTTAAGACTCTACTAAAATACTTTTTCTTATTTAGATCGTCTTCATCTATTCTTTGGTACTTCTATAATTGTACCTTCAATTACCATCATTCATGGTATTCCATCTATTGTTAGTATGTATCATGCCTAGGAGGCCACAAACCAAGTGGACTCAGTCACTTACAACTTTGGTGAGCTCTGGTTCATCCCTGCAACCCCAGTCACGAATGTTGTGAGATTCAAGACCATATAACCAATTATGGCTTATGACATTCCACCCTCATTACAACTTAGGGATCATAAATTTTCCATTCACACCTGCTAAGTAGAGGAGTCCCACACAAAAGGCCAGATTAGACCTCTTCTCCATTATTAGGGGGATCACCTAAAATTGCCCTTTTCATGGGCAATATTAAGAATAATCACACGATCCATCCCGATAGACACTCAAACTCAAATACATAACAATTGTATTCTAGCTGGTCTACACTCTCAAGCATGCATTCAAATCTCAATCACTTTGTAAAACTCAATTTCCCACTACATTCAATTATTAAACCCAATTACATACATTTGTCAAGTATCTATCTCATTTAAGTCATTAATCTCTGTGTCATTCAATTGTTTAGCATAATATTATGTCTCTTATATTTTTATTCCATTTTTAATGTTTCCCAATGATATTACAACATACATTCCATCCAAATAACCCAAAAATAACAAAATAGGCAAAATTTCAGCAAATAAGGAAAAGTTACTGTTCACAATGCGTTGGCTGCCACGACATTAAAATTCAATGCCATGAATTGGAATATAGTGTCGGCACCAATTTGCTAGATGCCAAAACCCGTATTTTTCTATTCGGTGTCGTGACACCAATTTTAGTGTCGCGGCATTGAGCCTACTGTCCACATTTTCTATAGTTTCTTACAACAATTTCTTTTTACTATTTTATAGCCATAATCCCATCATTCAATCATCCATTTAATCATCAAGTATTTTTCTCTTTTACATAATTCAATGACTTAATCAATGACTTAATTTCCTTAATCAATCATGTCCTATATGAAACCAAAATGGACAACCATGACCTGCATCATTTCCACAATCCAATTAAACAAGTATGCAATTTAACTTTCTACTTCCAAATCATATGAAGATCTGGTTTCTTCATTTAACTCTAAATGTTTTACAACAATCACATTTTACATACGATGCCCATTTACAAAAATCAAGAAATACACCCATTCCCCATATACATGTATTTGATGCCATGCATTTAAGGAAAGGAACCTAATTACCTTATACTTAGCCTATATACTTCTCCTTGCTTTAAGTTTTGCGTTCCCAAGACCAACCCATAATTCGAAGTTCTTGCTATTTCACATGCGTTTATAGTAATTTGGTCTTTGACTATTTTATTAAGTTTTCATGAAAATGATTGAATAATCAGATATTTTTGTCCTTTGTGAAATATTATCAAAACTTTGTGGCAATTAACATGTTTTAGACATAATTGATGTGTTATTGGGTCAAACTAAGTGGTGATAGTGATAATGCCAATGTCGGCATGGATCCGCAAGTTATAAATTGAGTTCCAATTTAAGGCAATAATGAAAATTACATGATATTGAAAGTTTCATGGATGAAACTTTTTGTAAGGAAGGAGGTTTATAACACCTGGGATGTTAATTTTGGTAAATTGGTACTTGAATACTTGAGTACATTGGAGTTGTTTCTAATGTAACTAAAAAAAAGGGGAGGAATTGAGGTGAGAAAATTTTTTGAATATTGAGTATAGTGATGAATTGATTTATTATGGTTTATTTATGATTATTAATGGGAAAAGTCATGATTAAATGCATATGAAAAAGGGGAATCAAAGTTGAGTAGATACACAGTACGAAGAGGTAAATAATCACACCCAATAGGGGGCAGAGCATTTGACATCGCGACCTAGAATTTGGTGCTGCAACGTTGAATCATGAAAAAGGGTGTAGGGGCGATTAGGAATTTGACGTTACGACACCAAATTCCATGTCGTGGCATCGACAAATGGGATAAAGTTACTAATCAACTTTTCCAACCCATTTTTTGTTCTATTTTCCCCTGGTGCGTTCTATTTTGTTCCTCCCCATGCCCTAACCCCATTTAGGTTTAAACCCTTGCTATTTTGCTAGAAAAAATGAAGATCTAGATAGGTAATTGCTCAAGCATGCCTTTAAGCTTGAGTTTTATGCGCTTGGACGGTTGAAGAATGAGGAAAATCCTATTTTCTGCAATTGGAGGATGCTATTGTGAGTCTTGAGCTTGGGTTCATGTTTAATCATGGAACTTGAGTATCATGGACTATCAAGCAAATGAAAACTATCGAGCTTATGGAGTTATGAAACTAGAAGATGATGGGAAATCACATAAGTTAAGTAGGCCCCCTTTCTAGTTGAGTGTAATATTGAATGGGGATATGGAATATCTCATTTATTTGCATCCGGGCATGTTTGTTTTGTTAGGGATGGTGAAAATCCCATGAATTTCTATTTGATAAAAGTAAGCATGTCTGAAATAGTGGGAATCGTGGGTATCCTTTGATTATGACTTATATGATTATGTGATTGTGTGAATATGATAGGATAAGAAATATCCCATGATTGAGTTAATATGTATTGGTAGTACATATATGAATGATGGAGTTAGTTCGTATTCCCCTGATTCTATTTCTAAATTGTATGAAATGATGAAATATGACTCATTACAAGATATGTAAATGATAGTGTCATAAGGTCCTGTGCTTGAATGGCACAATTATTATTTGTAGTGCCTATACGGCAGAACGTCATAATGAGTATGTTGTATATAAGAAAGACATATCATTTATGATGTGTGAATGCATCAACATGCATTGTTTTGGGAATAATGAGGATTGTGTTCCTCATAGTATAATTATATTCAAATGTTTATCCAAGTAATGATTGAGCCTCATAGCTATAGAATATTTGCTTGTTAGAGGTTATTCATGTTCATAATTGACATAAGCTATTTTGAATTGATTATTGATTTCTTTAATTTTGGCCTACTTACTGAGTTGATTTAAATTTTTAGTAGACAGATTAAGTAAGGGAGCTATTGAAGATATTATTTAAGTTTGTGGTTTTATTATGTTTTGTGGAAATTGAAAATTGTATTCATTCAATATGGTAATAACTTAATTAGAGATGTATTATTCATTGTAAAAGAGAAATGTATTGGTATGTCATAATAGTGAAAAATGTGTATGACATGGAGATGGATTAAATATGTTTATTGCCATTATTGGGCAATGTAGGTTTTGAGTTGTGGGTGAGTTGGGCTAGTTTAGTGATTTATAGTTTTATTTATAATTATCAAAGTTTTAATTTTATAAATGAATGCACAGGTTTAAACCCTCGAAATACAGGGTAGACTTTTCCAGATTTAGGCAAATTATTTCCCTTAAAAATGGGAATGTTATAGAGTAATGGCGAAATGCATAGGCCCTAAGGCGGGGCATGACAATAATGGTAAGAGTATTGGAAATTGGTGAAACAGCAACTTGCATAGTTTTTGAAACACTAGAAACATGGGGGAACGTTAGTATAAGATACAAATTGAGACCTTATATTGATAAGTTGAGCTAATGTCTTAATATTGTGCTATTATATCATCTTATACTCTTCCTTATATAGTAATGGCATCGAGGAAGAGAATGGACAAAGGCAAAACCCCATGGTGGGCAATGAGTCACAGAGGAGGACTACCTAGACTCAAGCAATAGGGGTTGCTATTAGAGAAACTCAGGAAGAGGCCTCCAGGGCTGATGCGATACTCGGGTTGACCCAAAATTAAGTGGAATAAAGGGTAGTTGAGCTAGAGAATGGCAATGTCAAGCTAGGACTGATAAGAACAGATAGGCTAGGCACTACAGGTCCTAGTAGTGAGGTAATTTCTCCTATGCAACCCCAAACAATGGCAGTTGAATTTGGTGCTATGATGACAATGATAGCGGGAATTGCCCAGACCTTTCAAGAACTGGTCCAAACTCAAAAGGAGGCCTGTAGAGGAGCCTCAGTAGATGGCGGGCAATGATAGCAGGTATTGCCCAGACCTTTCAAGAACTAGTCCAAACTCAAAAGGAGGCCCATAGAGGAGCCTCAATAGATGGCAGGCTACATGTAAGGCCAGTAATTGTAGAACTGAATATAGGACAGATATCTCAAAGGCAGCTAGGGTAAGTTTAAACATGAAAGCTTTCAAAAATATGAAGACTCTAGCTTTCAAGGGACAGCGAGACTACAATGTGGTAAATGAATTGCTCAAACATAAGGTATTATATTGGGGTCTATTAGTTGGCAGGTGAGGTAGAACATTGGTGGCATACTGAGAAATTGATGGTTCTTGACAATGTAGCAAGAATGACATGGATTGACTTTAAAGAGAGAGTGCTCCACAGATATGTGCCAGCTAGTGAGAAGGCTAAGTGAGCTACTGAATTTTTGATAGTGTTGCAAGGTAAGAAAACTATCAAAGATTATGATGGACAGTTTAGGTCTTTGGCATGATTTGTGCCATCGGCCTAATTGGAAGCACTAGAGACAACCCAAAAATTTCAAGAAGGGTCAAGATTGGATGTCTGAGAGATGTTAGCCCCACTAATGTTGATTAGATATTAAGATATCATTGAACATGCTCGTTTAGTGGAAAGGGAGGAGGAGGCGCATACCAAATTCAGAAAAAGAAGACATATGAGAGAAAACAAGCAGGGGCATTGGAAAAAGGCCAAGAATTAGAACTAAGCAGAGTGGTACTGTAATATATGAAAGAATATGTAATTATTATAAGAAATCAAGACATTCAAAATTTGACTATCCCATAGTATTAAAGAAGTTGGGAGTAAGGTGAACTAAATCAACTCCAAAACAGACGAAGGAAATTATTCAAGGGTGCCTCTTAATTTTTGTCTCCATTGCATTTGTAAATAGAGCCGGCTTGTCTAAATACCCCATGCATCATGTGATAAAAGTGCCTACTCCCTTAAAAGTGGTTAGCACAACTGCAGAAGTCTGTTATGAGATACCTATAATAATCAAGAGAAGACAGTTTTATGCTTACCTAATTGTATCTAATATGGAAGGTTTGGATATTATATTAGGTATGGATTGACTAGCTAAGTATGAGGTAAACATTGAGTGTAAAACTAAACAAGTAACTTTAAGGACCCTTGATAAGGTGGAAATTAACTTTAGGAGTTTGCTTAAGGGTAAAACTCCTATACTTGTATCAGCTATAGTGAAATATTTTCCAGACGTGTTCGCTAGTGCATTATTTAAATTGCCACCTAAGTTGGAAGTAGAGTTTTGTATTGACCTCCAACCTAGGGGTAGACCAATCTCTAAGGCCCCATACCGGATGGCACTAGTTGAACTAGCAGAGTTGAAGGTGTAGTTGCAAGACTTAATTGACAAGGGATTTATCTATCCTAGTGTGTCACCATGGGGCACACCGATTTTGTTTGTTAAGAAGAAGGATGGAAGTCTGTGACTATGCATTGATTATTAGGAATTAAATAAAGTCACCATGAAGAATAAATATCCATTGCCTAGGATAGATGATCTATTAGATCATTTGCAAGGAGCTACAATATTTTCTAGAGTAGATTTACAGTCTGGATATTATCAATTAAGGCTTAACCTAGTAGATGTTCAAAAGATTACATTCAAAACTTGATTTGGGCATTAAAAATTTTTGATAATGCCAGTTGGGTTAACAAATGCTCCTGCAGTTTTCATGGATCTAATAAATAGGGTTTTAAACCTATCTAAATCGTTTTGTGATTGTCTTTATTGGTGACATTTTGATTTATTCAAAAGTTAAAGAGGAGCATGACTTACATTTGAGAATGGCTTTGCATAAACTAAGAGAAGACAAGCATTATGCAAAAATAAAGAAAGGTGACTTCTGAATGAACAATGTAGCCTTTCTAGGCCATGTGATCTCAGTTAATGGTATATCTATGGACCCTCATAAAATAGAGGCCATAGTAAATTGGCTGGGACTAGGTACAGTGACTGAGATCTTAAGCTTTTTTGGATTAGCTGGGTATTATCAAAGGTTTGTTGCAGGATTCTCTACTATTGCTATGCCATTGACCCAGTTGACTCACAAAGGAGTTCCAGTTGAATGTAAGAACCAATGTGAGGTTGCTTTTCAGGAATTAAAGCGAAGGTTGGTAGAGGCACAAATTCTTGCAATTCCATTAGGTCAGAGCTATTTTGTGATATATAGTGATGCATCAAAGAAAAGATTAGGCTATGTTTTAATGCAAAATGGCAACGTGATAGGTTATGTATCATGACAGTTACAACCTCATGAACATTACTATCCTACCCATGATTTAGAGTTAGCAGCAGTAATGTTTGCTATAAAAATATGGAGACACTGGATGTGGCTCGAATTACTTGAGGACTATGATCTGAACATTTACTATTATCCAAGAAAGGCAAATGTAGTAGTAGATGCTTTAAGCAGAAAATCTAGGAGTAGTTTCGTGAGCATGCTTACACAGAAGATAGAATTATTTGAAGAACTGAGGAAACTAGATGTGCAGGTTGGAATGAAGGGAACTATGTTAATTAAACATTCATCCTAGAACTATGTTAATTAAACATTCATCCTACCTCAGTAATGAGATCTGAGCAGCTCAAGAAGGGTCATTAGAAGAAGAATTCCAGAAATGGAAGCTGCAAGTATAGCAAAATGAGTTGCCAGACTTCTTCATTGGTTCAAACAATCTTATGAGGTATAGGAATCGACTAGTACTTCCTAAGGGATTTGCAACAATGTAGAAAGTGCTAGAGGAAATGCACTATTCTCCATATATCATCCATCCTGGTGGAAATAAAATGTATCATGATTTGAAGTCTCAATACTGGTGGAAGTGTATGAAGAATGATATTGCCAAATATGTGGCTAAATGTCTAATATGCCAAAGAATGAAGGTAGAGCACCAAAGATCAGGTGGATTATTGCAATCTATTGAAATTTCTGAATGTAAATGGATAGATATAATAATGAATTTCATCATTGGGTTACCAAAGACGACTGCAGGATTTGACAGTATATGGGTCATTATGGATAGACTAACTAAATCCGCCCATTTTATGCTAGTTAAGACTATATTTATTGCTAAAAAGTATGCATGGATCTATTAGAAAGTGATTGTGCAGTTACATGGTATGCCTAAAGTGATCATTTTTTATAGAGGCTTAGTGTTCACTTCTAAGTTCTGGAAGGCACTGCATAAGGCTATGGGAACATGGCTAGACTTCAATTTAACTTATCATCCCCAACCATATGGGTAGACAGAGTGAGTAAACCAACAATTAGAGGACATGCTTAGAGCATGTGTCCTTGAATGGGGTAAATCATGGAGCCAGTATTTAGCACTAATTGAATTTACTTACAATAATAATTATCACTTGTAACGCCCCACCCTCCTAGGGCCATTACTCCATTTTATACTGTAAATCCACATGATCATACCATGATTTTCTCACCTCCAAGGAGGGTTGCTTTGATATATATATATTTTTTGACCTAATTTCTACAGAAAATTAGATAGAGTCTCCCTTGAAAATAGGGTTGTCCACCTAAGTACAACCATTCATCACATATTATGATACATTTTTTCATTATAATTCATAAAAGTAAAAATTATACACTCTAATATTTCTCTAGTCATCCACGCAATTTACCCAATTCACCATTCCCCACTTGGGTTAAGTCATCCTACGGGACTCTACAAGTGGTATCAGAGCGGGCTAGATAATAATTCCAGTGATCCATTTGGTTTAACTAATATTGTTATCCTCTGTGTTCTTCAAAGAGTAGTCCATCTTGCTTCTTCCAAATTTTTGATAGATTAAACTGGATATAATGAAAAAGGAGATTGGAAACATCTCTTATGGCCAAATGATTTTCATCTATGAAAATTTTCTGTGTATTGGCATAAGCGGGGATGAAACGAGAGCAGAGCTGAAAATGTTGAAAACTTAATATTTGCTCTTTGTCCCACCGTTCGTAAGGATGTCGTGGCTTATGAATTGATATGAGAAATCTTAGACAAGCCAAAGATAAATTAATAAGGGACAAAAACACTTGGCACTCACACACCACTTGCGTTATTATTTAAACTAACTTGAGTGCAGGAAATCTAAGAAAGGAGAAAATAAACTCCTGAAGAAGAAGAAAGAGAATAAAGACATGGTCTGAAGAAACAAATTAAAAACATGATGAAATATTAAGTTCCTTCAAAATAAAAAGGAAAGGTAAGTGCAGGTATGACACTCAAACTCAAAAGCTCTTACTGAATGTGTCATTATCTGAACTTTTAAAATATTTACTTGTGCATTTCTTTTAGTCCATTCTTTTGTTAATAAAGTACTTATCTTTAGTCTTTCCATTTATTATCTCATCTATGTACATGATTTTAATTTAACCCTCACATTCAATTCCTTTGATTAATTACATTTTTGTAGAATTAGATTTACATTCTTACATTGCCTTTTTGAATTTTGGTTAGTCATTGGTAGATATTCAATTGTAGAAATCAAAGCTTATTCTCTAAACTTTTATATCGTAAGAAACAGAGTTCATAGTTATAATTTTATCTATATGCCTTAATTTGTATTTTGATTAAGAATTAAACTTTAAAACTATACTTGCATATTTCTAGTTATTCATTTATTCTTACATTCCATCTATAGAAACTAAATGCTACACTTAAAATTTTTATTGATTAACTAAATGTACATTTATAGAGATAAAGATACATTTACAGAGTAGTTTGAACATATATACTCTGATCATTCATGTATATACATAGGAGAATATAGACTTAACACTAGATAAATAAAACTCTAAAAAACATGAAGTAAAATTTCTAAGATAATCAAGAAGTTCGAAAAATAACATTCAAACAATAAATAATCTAAAACTAAGAATGCCTAAAAGATAGATAACTAAAAGAAAGATAAATTATTATGCTCAAATCAGTACAAAAGAATGAAGAGGATTCTAGGACATTAAGTTAACTACAACTTACAGTGATTAAGGAAAAATGCTTATTCTGTTCACTCATGAAAATTATCTTAATCTATCATCTTATCTCTCGGCATACTATTATGATTAAAATGATTATTTGCACTACTATATTAACAATACATGTCCACATCAATTTGAACTCATTAACGAAGAAAGTGTAAGATTCTCTCAAGTGTATGCAGGAAAGCTTAAAATGAGCATAGAGGAATAATGAGAACAATTAGAAATCAAAACCTTCTTCTTAGCTCACAAATCCAAACAAATGAGCCAACAAGTTTTAGTTCCGAATGTAAGAAAATGATTGAACAAATTAAGACTATATGCTAGACAATGTCATATCTCAGAGGAAGGACCATCAACGTCAAATAGTAGAAGCTGAACGAATAGTCAAGCTGACAACAATACTTATGAGCTCAAATGAGATATCTACAAAGGATATGCTAAAAGAGATAAGTTGTCTAAACTTAATCATACATTTCATTGCTATATACTTTAGTTACCTCTGAATAAACTACTTTGGATCTGAATTCATGTGAGTTTATTGCTTGAGCTAAGTCATCTTGAAAATCTTAATAAATTTTAATTGATCAAACTTTAACACCATTATAGTCCTAAGGCATAGTTATGCTTGTTTGGGAAATTTTACAGTTTAAGGTCTCGGATAGGAATTTCATTCTTAGTCATTACTTTTATAACTATCACTAAGGCTTGATCTATTAAGATAAACCATCTTAAACAAAAACATCTAACAAATAACTATATTGTCTAAGTAATTTCATGAATCTAAAATCATCAAATCATAATAAATGAAACCATTGAAAAGAATTAAAGGTAAAGAAATTTAGGAACTAATAGGTAAAAACATAAAACTCAAAGCGAAATAGATCCCTTTAAAAGATAATAATATCAACCCTTTGTTTAATAAAATAAACAAAAGAAAATTCAAAAACATCTAATTCCTCAAAGCTTCAATAATCGCAACTAGCTCCTCAATCCATTGTTGAGCCTTAGCCAACTCCCTCTCCAATACCTTAACATGATCCATAATTTTCCCACAGCGACAAGTCAGTAGAAGATCCAAACGTTCCTCCACCCTCTTAGCCTCCTTCAACTCCTTCTTCAGTTGCCTCATCTCTTCCTTCAAAAAGAGAATTTGATTACTTCCCTCAATCCTACTTTGATCCATTTCTAATCTCTCACTTTGTAAAACTGTTACCCATATTGCTACCTATTAATATATTTGAAGCCAAGAATATCTATGGTCGCAACTAGCTCCTAAGAGATGCATTAACTCTGCCACTCAAATCTCTATAATTGTCTTCTTGATAAAAACAATAAGAGTAATTCATTAGCAGCGCTAACATGCAATAGATTCTCGTACAATAGAGACCCAAAATAGGATCTAGTAGGAGCATGCATTTTCACTTTAGAAATATGATGAATAAACTATGTTAACTGCATCCAAATGATTAGCATAATATGTGCTCATAAAGAATATAATTCAAGCATAGAATTTTGAAAGAAAATTGCAAATCATTAAACATAGAAATTGAAAGATAAAGTTAAGTAGTTGGACTATTAAAACTTTGAATAAAAGAGAAATTATTTACTCAGCTAAAACATTAACAATTCTTTCCAAGTCGTCAATTTTTGGATAAGTCTTGGCTAATTCCGTCTCCAAATTCTTAATGCATTCTATGGCTTCCATGTGAGCTATGGAATTCTTGGTCAAGAGATGATTAAAATAAGTAGTACTACCCGTGGCATAGAATGAATCTTCCTTTAACACTTTAATCCTATCATGAAGAAATTGAATTGTCTCTGCATTCACATTATCATCAACTTGTATCTACTTTAAAAGAGAACTTTACGATGCCATGATATTAGAGACTACTTTGATGTACACTGAAACAGCGTCCTGTCTCTGACTACTCAATACATGATAGAGAATTCAGAGTGTCACTACATTTTCCAAGCAACCTATTGATTTTTTCATTAAAATTCCTAACCATCTCCTTTGATATTAATGATAGTCAGAAGAAGAAAGTGGATGCACATTAAAAGACAAGGACCCAACACCAAACTCAATAACTTAGAATCATGCAGTGTCATCATAAGACTTATCTACTTGCATGAAAACAACATCCTTACATAAAATAATTTTGATGAGGAATCTATGAATTAATGCAAGATGAAAAGTTGTTTACATTCTTGAAATAATAATTGAACTATATTTGCAAGTTGCTTACATGTTTAAAATCTCAATTCTCTTCTTCGTATTAATGAAAGCTTGTTGCACTTAAATATGCATGACACATGATGACAGAATTATGTGATTGAGAAGAGAAAAACTAGTAAGGGCTCTAGGCAACAAGGGAAGAGATGAATTTCTACAAGTGCTATAGGAGATAAGAAGGGAAGTAAAATACCACCAGTACGTGTCAAAGGGGGAGAAAAACTATAAATCTTTTCAATTATGAGAAAAGGGGGAGAGAAATATTAAAGACTTGTAAGAAATATAAAAGACTAATAGTTAGAATTAGGAAAATGATAAAAGGGTCGAACCCATAAAATTATAAAGGCCAGATATTCAGGGGAAGATATAAAGAAAATTCCTAATTTTTGTATAAGTCCTCGAAGTTTTGTGATTATCAAAAAGGGGGAGAATATTGGAATTATGCTATAATGATTTTGATGATAACAAAACTTATAATAAGATAAAATAATATACTTAAAATGCTAACAATCAAATGATAGGTATACCTAAGCTGCATGATTAAATTACATGAGTATACATAATGTGCTTAACTTTTAACATAATAAGATTAAACATAATTATCATATGATCCTCATTATAGTAAATCTTAATTATCATTATTTGTTGTCATGGATCATATGATAGCATTTCACCTTAATGAGTTATTATATGTTGTGCTAAATAAAATATTTGCTATCCTTGCTCTATATCATGTGAAAATTAATTAAGGAGAAATACATTATGCTGACATCATAGAAAATGCAGAAAAGCTTTTAAGTGCAAGATCACAATCGACGATAATCTATTGACACTTCAATTATCTGCTATAAGGATGAACAACAAGAAGAAGAAGACAAGGCTTCTAGATGCATAGCGAAGGACCTTGCTTTGTTTATAAAACTTAGAGAAAAAATTCCATGGACGTATGCAAAGCAAAGATAGCTAAAAGAAGAAGCCATGACCAAAGAGCTTAAACTACGTTTGAAAGATTCAGACTATCTATACTTGATCTAATCAAAGTCTGTCCGAGATAAAGTATAGGGATAAAGAAGCAACTCAATGACTTTTCAGAAAATGAAGAAAGATAAAGAAGCAATCGCCGAGGCGACCATGCATGAAAAAAGTGACTTTGTTTGACCAACAAAATAAAAGAAAGAACTCATCTAAAGATAAGAAGGCTAGATACAAAGAAGGAAGTGCGACTTCAACTGAGCCAAGATAGACAAATCAAGATTGAAGAACTAAGGAAGTTGCAGGAAAAAACCCCTTCTGTTGCTCAAAGTGTGCAGAATAGTTAAAGAACTCTGCCTCATCTTCAGATCAAAAGGTCGTCTGTCACAACAGACAAAGTATCAGCCAAAGCAGAAGATGAAGTAGAAGTTGCACATTATGCATAGACGAAGTTGAACAAACAAAGAGGTGGTTAGGCCGAAATGGGCTTCAACAAATAAATCCACTGTCGTATAACTTATAGCAGACAAACCTATGCGACGTGCAGAGTACTCTGTCCAAGACAAAGAACACTTTGTCTATTGCTTACACCAGAAGAATAATACACTTCATTTATTTGAACAAGTTAAAGTTAGCTTTGTCTAGTGCCTAAAATAGACAACAAGGAACAAAAGAAGAAAATCACACTTTATCTATTAGTGCAAGATTGAGCAAACTTTGTTTGTCACCTCTAACAAATGACAAAGAAAAAAGGAAGCACATCCCACTTCATCTATTCTTATAAAAAGCGATTTTTGTCAATCGATTAGTTTATCTTCGTTAGTGCTATCTAGAGATGATCTATTATCTACTACAAAGAAAGCACAATCATGAAGGATTGATCAATAAACAAATCTTTTGAATTAAGGCATACAAGGAAGAGTTTATCAGTGAGTTCAACTTCATTTGCACCATTCAAAGTTTGTCTGCTACTTGCAATAGACAAAATAATTCTTATGGAAGTTTAATTGATAGACAAACCTTGGAAGAATTCATCTACAACTTATGGTAGATAAATACAGATAGAGAGAGGTCATGACTTGTCAAAGGAAAATTGATTTATGTGACTAAGCATACAAATGGCATCTGCACTCGAGTCGTCATTGTGCAGACTTATACCAGTCACCATTTTTGATAAATAGTGGTGCTTAAAGATTTTCAAAGCCGTAATGAGTCAAACGAGGAACACCTTTTAACACAGCTCATCCTCCTCTCTGAACAGCGATGTAGCAGCTCGAGACAAATCAGAAAGACAGAGAATTCAACGGCATAAACTCAAACAGTCTTATTCATTTAATATTGCTCTCATTTCTACATTCAACATAACCCATCTTCTCCAACAGTTGAAAGTATGAAAAAGCTATTTAAGGAGAAAAGGGGGATGATTCAAAGGTGGTGAAGGAATGCATTCTAATGAGCTTAAGTATGCAAATCCTTCCACCCATGGCAATGAGCTTAATCATCTTACATCTTTTATGAGCTACAATATGATTATCTTTATGACCATTTTATCTACATTTTGGGAAGATCTTTATGTATTGATAGAGCTGAAAAAGATCACATTGTGGTAAATTTGATAGACCACATTGTAATGAGTTGTTGATGATCTCCAGAAAACCATCAAGTTTGTCAGTGAGCTTCAAAACTAGTGAGTTGGTAGTGAGCTTGTAAAAACTACCAAGTTTGCTTGTGATCTTTGAAATGGTTGAGTTTCCAAGTGAGCTTGTAAAACCAAAAGAGGGTCGGGAACACTTGCTTATGCCCCCTGGAGCTAGAATCCAAAAGAAGTGTTGGGCACACTTATGTATTCCATTGTACGATGTATAGTGGAACATAAGGCATAATGAGTGTGTGCTCTTGGAAAAGTAGATGTAGAGACGGGGTCCTGAACCACTATAAAAATCATCTTATTTATGTAAGTGTGTTTGTTTATTTACTTTATTCTTCATGCATTTTGTTATTTATATTATTCATCTTATGCCACACCACACACAAGCACAAAAAGAGGGAAATGATTCAACATGGGTTAAATAATGAATTTTTATTTACCTAATTGGTGTGTTGTTGTAGGCAACCAAATTTAGAACCTTACTCCAATTAAATTACCTGTAGTAGTGTAAATAAGGGTCGATTCCACGAGGAATATCTAGCTTAGTTTTATGCAATGTGATCAAGAAGGGGGGTTCTTAATGTAATGAAGAAAGAGATGTAAAGGAAATCTATCAAAGACGAAAACCTTAGTTCAAGTCAACATCCACCATCAGAATCTCATAACTGATCATTGATATAATTATAAATCAATTCACACATTGAATATTCACCATTGTAATTATTTTTCCTATCTCTCCTTCAACATAGTTAATTAGAAACATGCGATCAAATGAACCCTAACTACTAAATAACCTCAGACACCCGCTAGAGATTTAACTTAATATCAACCTTAAGATCTGTAGAGATTGATGAAGCCAAAAAACACAAGCACACGCGGTTGTATTTAATTTAGTCAAATATTCTTCCTAAGATTTAATAATCCCCGATGCAATAAATTATTAAACTTGAGTTGCTTCGCAGATTAGAGAGATCAAACAATTATGGATTTAATATATAATCTAGCAATAGATTGTAATGAATAATAAAATAGTAGGGCTCCTAGCAATTAAACATGATAATCATAATCATGAATCAAAGAATAACATTCAATACTTAAAGTATAAATTAAATAATTAAATCAAATTAGATCTCATAGTATATTGATTCTGAGGCTTCTGTCTCCTTAAATCAAGAATAAAAGTTTAGCCATGCAAGGCCATGAAATCACAAATAAAATAAAATAGAAGAGAGAAGAAGAAGATTTCCTGTCAAAAGCCACCAAAAAGTCTTCCTCAAAACCCTAGTAAAAGAACCCTCACAAAACCCTATGAAACTATTATTTATATAGAGTCAAAATATGCAAAATATGCAACTTTTGAAGGTTTCAAAAAATATTGGTCGGATTGGCGCCACTAACACCACCTTACTGCCTCTACCAGGGTGGTGTGTGAAGTGGGTTGGTGCCAGCGGCACCGACCTGCTGCCTCCGGTGCTCTTAGTTGCTTCTCCTCAATGTGTCATCTGGCGTATGATCCATACCGTGAGGCTCCACCCCTGCACCCCTAGGAAGATCAGTAACGAGATTGGGCTTATAGCCAATCTCTTTGCTACCACCGTAGATCTCCATGAAAAATCCATGCTTGTCGCACCATGAGATCTTCGAACCGACCAAAATAGTATTCGAGTCATCATCTAAAGTTGTCTAAAATTTCTCAATTGATTTCTTTTTGCACTTAACCATCTAATTGTCTCCTAAATCAGTATATAAGAATAATGAGTATAATTAGGAATAAAATAGATATAAAAGATTAAGTATTAAGGGACTAAAATATGACATTTTGCATTCTCATGAAATTCCCCCACACTTAACTCTTGCTCAGTCTTGAGCAAAACTCAAATTAGCTCTCCCCCAAAAGATTATGAAGATTGCAATTATCTTAAACAAAGAATAACCAAAACTCTTTAAAACTCATAATATTTCATGAACAAATCATTCTTACACAACCTACAATCATTCAGTAAGCATTCTCTCTTGAAGATGGATTAAACTAAATAAGTAGAACCCTCATAGAAATAAACAATCTAGTCTTATGTAATTGAAGGGCATATGTTTCACTCAAATTCGTTCTAATGGAAATGATCTACCATAAGCTTGCATATCTTCTCATTCTCCATCACTGGGATCACATGCATATCATGAATCATAAGGACTTTTCATGGGTCGTAATGGGGTTTAGGGTAAAGGTGAGAAATATTTGGGAATGTAGCTCAAAAGCCATTAAAACTAGTGAAGCACGAGTAAATCACTCAAACTCAAATATATAAGACATGTACAATAACTTGTTTTCTTCAACATCTTTAATCTTTGAATACATTATGTATAAACATACACCTTCCCTTGGATTTTTGATATTCACTTTTTTTTCTTTTCTCTTTTTCTTTCACTTTGACATTTTCTTTTTTTATTTTAAGAACAACAACATGTACTATTTTACCAATCATAGTCCACTAGATCTATGGGTTTGGTAAATATATGTGTATTTTTTGGGTTTCAAGTTTTTACCTTAGGTTCACAATAAAAATCTCTAAAGCTCAAAGGGAATAGGAAACATTAATCACAAGGTAGGCTATTTAGCTTATGTAGTTCATAACAAAGAAGGCCTTAATCATGTTCATGCATACATGTATCAATGTGATCTCAAAGAGAATCAAGGCAAGTTCTAGAGAAACAAATCCATGGAAGAATATCTCTCATGAAGAAAAAGAATGAGACTGATGTGAATGTGTCAGTCTAAAGGTTCAAAATCTCACCAACTTTTGTCTACAAAATTTAGTCATCACCATTCTCAAGGAAAATAACTAAACTAAGTAATTGCAGATTAGAAGATTACTTAATCAATCATTTTATGAATTTTTCAAGCTCAGTTGAATCTTGCTCATGATATCCTCGAGCTCAAATCATACAAAACCACCAAAACAAAGGGCAAAACAGACTCTTTTTTTTCAAAAATAAAAGCAAACACAAAAACAAAAATACAAAAATCCCAACCTAAACCTAAATTCCCTCCCCTAAACTTAAAACTTACATTGTCCCCAATGTAAGGTCAAATGCAAACAAGATGCAAAAATAACCATAAGATAAATGTGGAAATACGAAGGAAATAAGAAAAAGAAACACAAACTCCCCTTGGGTTACCTCCCAAGCAGCGCTCTTGATTATAGTCATTGGCTCGACTCAATGCTTCCTCCTTCAATCAATGTAAATTGGTTGTTCAAGATCCACTTCTACAACATTTTCGACTTGTAGGCCTTCAAAGAAAGGCTTAAGTCTATGACCATTCACGTGAAAACTTTTGAAGTCGCCAAACTCTGAATTTCAACTACGCCATGAGGGAAAGCATTAGTGACAATAAAAGGTCTATTCTAATGAGAACATAACTGACCTAGAAACAAACAAAGTCTTGAATGGTATAGAAGAACTTTCTGACCAACTTTAAACTCCTTCCTAGAGATCATCTTTTCATGAAAAACCTTCGCCTTTTCCTTGTAAATCCTTGCACTCTCATAGGCATCATTGTGAATTTCCTCTAACTCTTGTAGTTGCAACTTCCTATGCTCTTTACTTTCATTCATATTCATGTTGAAACTCTTGATAGCCCAATAAGCCTTGTCTTCAAACTCAATGGGAAGGTGGCATGGTTTCCCAAACACTAGCTGATAATGTGACATGCCAATAGGTGTCTTGTATGCAGTCCTGTATACCCACAAGGCATATCCAAGCGCAAACTCCAATATTTTCTATTGGGACTAACTGTATTTTCAAGAATGGACTTGATCTCTTGATTTGATACTTCAACTTGCCCACTAGTTTGTAGATGATAGGTGTTTAACACCTTATGGATCACATGATACTTCCTCAGCAAAGCTTCAACAATTCGATTGCAAAAGTGAGTGCCTCAATCACTTATCAAAGCTCTTGGAATTCCAAACCTAGAGAATATGTTGTACTTGATAAAATTTGTAACAACTTGTGAGTCATTAGTCCTAGTGACTTTAGCTTCCATCCATTTCGAGATATAATCAACAACAAGCAAGATGTTAAAATAACCGAAAGATGCAAGGAACAACCCCATGAAATCAATGCCCCAAACATCAAAAATTTTGCAAAATAGCATGGGGTTTTGTGGCATCTCATTCCTTTGGGATATATTACCTATCTTTTGAAGATCACACAACTTACAAAAGTGGTATGAATCTCAAAATAAAATCCACACTCTAACACTTTTCTCGCTGTCCTCTTGGCTCCAAAGTGACCTCCACAAGCATAAGAATGACAAAAGGTGAGTATAGAATGAAATTCATTTTCAAGGACATACCTTCTAATCACTTGATCTGCACAATGCTTCCATAAGTATGGGTCATCCCACACATAATATTTTGCATCACTTTTGATCTTATGTTTTTAATTCTTAGACAAAACAATAGGTAAAGTATCAGTGATAATAATTTACCATATTCGCATACCAAGGTAGTGTCTCACTTGTAGAGAATAATTGTTCCTCAGGAAATGTTTGTTGCAGATGGAGTTCATCATCCACATGAACTAGACGACTCAAATGATCTGCAACATGATTTTCTATCCCTCTTTTGTCTTTGATCTCCAAGTCAAATTCGCTTAAGAGAAGTGTCCACCTTATCAACCTTAGTTTTGCTTTCTTCTTCATCATCAAATAATGAAGAGTTCCATGATTAGAATAAATAATGACTTTAGTGCCAAGCAAATAAGATCAAAATTTTCCCAAACCAAAGACAACAGCTAACAGTTCTTTCTTAGTGGTGGAATAATTTCTCTTAGTATCGTTCAAAGTTCTTGAAGCATAATAAATGGCATGAGATGCTTTCTCATCTTTCTGACCCAAAATAGCTCCTACTACATAATCACTTGCATCAGACATTATCTCAAAAGAAACATTCCATTTAGGAGGTTGGATAATTGGGGTTTAAGTCAGTAGTTCCTTCAGCCTGTCAAATGCCTTTTTACACCCTTCATTGAACTCAAAAGCCACATCCTTTTTGCAGTAACTTGCATAAAAGCAATGCTATTTTGGAGAAGTTCTTGATGAATCTTTGATAGAAACCTGGATGTCCAAGAAAAGAATGAACTTCCCGCACACTAGTGGCATAAGGTAAAAATTGAATGATATCAACTTTAGCTTTATCTACCTCAATTCCACTAGATGAAGTAATATGACCCAAAATTATCCCATGCTCAACCATGAAGTGACATTTTTTAGAATTTAATACAAGGTTAGTTTCTATGCATCTTTGAAGAACACGTGTATGGTTATGCAAAAAATTATTAAAGGAGTCTCCATGAACTGTGAAATCCTCCATAAAGACTTCTATAATCTGCTCAATGTAATCTAAAAATATGCTAACCATATACCTTTGGAAAGTGGCTAGGGCATTGCAAAGGCCAAAGGGCATCCGGCGATATGCAAAAGTTCCAAATTGGCATGTGAATGTTGTCTTCTCTTGATCTTCAGGGGCAATTGCAATCTGGAAATAACCTGAATAACTATCAAGAAAACAATAGTAAGAATGACCAGCTAATCTCTCAAGCATTTGATCAATAAAAGGTAAAGGAAAGTGATCCTTGCGAGTTATAGCATTCAACTTCTATAATTTATACAAACTAGCCACTCATTCTGAAAATGAGTGGGAACTAACTCATCATTCTGATTTTTCACCATAGTTATTCTAGTCTTTTTAGGAACAACTTGAATTAGGCTAACCCAACTACTATCTAAAACAGAGTAAATCACCCCAACTTCAAGAAGTTTGAGGATTTCCTTTTTCACTACATCCATCATGGGTGGGTTCAATCTTCTTTGTGCTTGACGAGAAGGTTTTGCTTCCACTTCAAACAAAATATGATGCATGCATGTAGATTGACTGATTCCTTTAATATCTGCAATTGTCCAACCAATAGCCATCTTATGCTCCTTAAGGATTTGCACAAGCTTCTCTTCTTATGATGTACTGAGTTTACTTGAGATGATCACTAGTAATGTCTCTCCCTCTCAAGGGACCACAAACTTGAGATGACCGGGCAAAGGCTTAAATCTAGAGCAGGAGCCTGCAAAACAGAGGGTAAATTCTCTTGTCAGAAATTGGTAATTCAACATGAGGAACATTACCTAGTTTTGGTGACTTTGGAAAGTCATCCAATGATGCAACAGTTTCCAATAGTTCCTCAGTCCATCGTAAATCCCCATTCTCCTTCTCAAGATTCTCACTAATGGCAACTTCCAATATATCTTCGCCATCAATTTCAAAAGCTTCTTATGAACAAGAATCAATCACATCAATAGAATAAATAGAGTTATCATCATCAGAATACTTCATGGCATCATAAATGTTAAACCTAACAATTTCACCCTCAAATTCCATGGTGAGTGTGCCACTATGAACAGATCTTAGTTTTGGATGTCTTTAGGAAGGGTCTTCCTAATAGAATGGGAGTAGTGTGATTACCATTCTCTATATCTAGCATATAGAAATCAGCAAGAAAGACTAAATCATTGACTTACACGAGAACATCCTTAACTACACCTTTGGGATATGCATTAGATCTATCAGCGAATTGAATTATAACACTAGTGTCATTCAAAGGTCCAAGTTTCAAAGAAGCATACAAAGAATACAAAGAATATGGCATGACATTAATGGAGGCTCCTAAATCTAACATGGCCTTTTCAAGTCTAGTGTTACCTATCATGCAAGGGATAGTAAACATACCTGGACCTTTACACTTTGGAGGGAGTTTTCTTTGAATGATTGCAAAAAATTCTCCCCTACTCTTACCTTCTCAAATCCCTTGAGTTTCTGTTTTCTCTTTGTTGTACATAATTCTGTCAAGAATTTAGCATAACGAGGTACTTATTTAATGACATCAAAAAGTGGAATATTTACCTCACATTTACAAAATGTCTCATAAAAATCTTTATAGCTCTTAATTTTGTGAGATTTTGTTAAAGCCTGAGGAAAAGGATGTATTGGTTTATATTCAGAAAAAGGTGGAAAGTTACATTGAATCACTTCATTATCCTCAGGAAGGTCCTTGTTTGCTACAATGCTTTTCCCTTTTTCTTGCTTTGTTAGAATCTTAACCGCCTTATCACTTCTAAAAACAATTGCACACACATTCTCTCTTAGGTTCACCACTATTTGAGAAGGAAATTTTCCTAAATTTTGTGTCTCTAGCAGATTGATTGTGGTAGCTATCTAACTTACTTGATTCTCCAAATTCTGAATGGTAGCCTTTGTCTCCTGCTGAAATTGCAAAGTGTTAGTGGAAAGAGACTTAACAATATCTTTTAAAGACATACCAGAGTTAGAAGTTTGTCCTTGTTGTGGTCTAGGTTAGTATGGCTGCTTGTACTATTGAAAATTTAGGCAATTTTGAGTTGCGGGCTAATTTGCTTGTGGATTTCCATAGCTAAAATTGGGGTGATCCCTCCATCTTGGGTTGTATGAGTTAGGATAAGGATCATACTTCCTCTGTGGTTGTCCAGAAAAACCACCCATCCAGTCACCTGCTTAATAGGTTCTTCTTGAAGAGTTGGGCATGCATCAGTTAGATGTCCTACTATTGAACAAATTCCACAAGCTTTTGTTGTCTTCATATTTCCTAAAGCCAATTGATGAACAAGAGAAGTTAGACCTTCAATTTGTTGTTCAAGGGAAATAAATAAACACTTACCTCATGGATAAGCTTGGATAGAGAATCAAGCCTATTGCCAAATTATGGTGAGTTGGCTGCCATGCTTGCAAACAAGTTCCTTGTAGCTTTAGGAGGTTTATCCACCAAAGTTCCTCCGCTAGCAGCATCAATCATGCTCCTTTCAGTAGTTAGAAGACCCTCATAGAAATACTGGATGAGTAGCTGCTCACTAATCTAATGATGGGGGCAATATGCACACAATTTCTTGAAACGCTCCTAATATTCATATAGGGATTCTCCACTGTGCTGTCTCACACCACAAATTTCCTTCCTACCCTTGAAGCTGGAAAATATTTCTCCAAAAACAACCTCTTCATCTCATTCCATGTTGTGATGCTCCCAGATGGTAAATAGTAAAGCCAATCCTTAGCCAAATCCTTCAAAGAGAATGGAAAGCCTCTCAGTTTGATTTGCTCTTCAATTACCCCTTTCAGTTTCATACTTGTGCACATCACATGAAATTCCTTTAGATGCTTATGAGGATCTTCACCTGCAAGACCATGGAAAGTGGGCAAGAGATGAAATAGTCTAGATTTTAATTTGAAATTAATATTAGCATCTAAAGTAGGGAAAGTAATGCATAAGGGTTGTTGATCCAAATCAAGTGTGGCAAGCTCTTTCAAAGTTCGAGTTCCAGCCATGTTTGCTCCTTTCCAGAATTACTGTGAGCTTCACTCCATAACCTGTGCAAAGTTATTTCAATTTATGGTTCGTACTGCAAATTACCATGATTAGAAGATCAAGTTGCAGTCATAAACAATAAAGAAAAATCTAATAAATCCAATAAATAAATAAAAATAAATAGGAAAAATCATACAAGCACAAAAATTAACTAGAATGCCTCCCCGACAATGGCATCAAAAATTTGGTGTGCTGTCGTAGGCAACCAAATTTAGAACCTTACTCCAATTAAATTACCTATAGTAGTCTGAATATAAGGGTCAATCCCACAAGCAGTATCTAGCTTAGTTTTATGTAATCTGAACAAGAATGGGGGTTTTAATGTAATGAAGAAGGTATTATAAAGAAATCTATCAGAGAAGAAAACCTTGGTTTAAGTCAACATCTACCATTAGAATTGACACTTTGAATATTCACCATTGGAATTATTTTTCCTATCTCTCCTTCAACATAGTTAATTAGAAACGCACGATCCAATGAACCCTAACTACTAAATAACCTCGGACATACGCTAGAGATTTAACTTAATAGTAGCCTTAAAATCTGTAGAGATTGATGAAGCCAAACAACACAAGCACATGCGATTGCATTTAATTTAGTCAAATATTCTTCCTAAGATTTAATAATCCTCGATGCAGTAAATTATTAAACTTGAGTTGCTTCGCAGATTAGAGAGATCAAACAATTATGGATTTAACATGTAATCTAGCAATAGATTGCAATGAATAATAAACTAGTAGGGCTCCTAGAAATTAAACATGACAATCATAATCATGAATTAAAGAAAAACTTTCAATACTTAAAAGTATAAATTAAACAATTAAATCAAATTAGATATCACAGTATATTGATTTTGAGGCTCTTGTCTCCTTAAACTAAGAATAAAAGTTTAGCCATGTAAGGCCATAAAATCACAAATAAAATAAAATAGAAGAGAGAAGAAAAAGATTCTCTATCGAAAGCCGCCAAAAAGTCCTCCTTAAAACTCTAGCAAAAGAACCCTCAAAAATCCTGAGAAACTGTTGTTTATACAGCCAAAATATGCAAAATATGCAACTTCCATAGGTTTCAAAAAATATTGAGTCGGGCACCACCGACGTCGAATTGGTGCCGCCAATGCCACCTTGCTGCTTCTGATGGGGTGTTGTGTGAAGTGGGTTAGCACTGGCATCGCCAACCTGCTGCTTCCAGTGCTCGTGGTTGCTTCTCCTCAACGTGTCATCTAGCGTACGATCCATACCATGAGGCTCCACCCCCGCACCCCTGGGGAGATTAGTGGTGGGCTATGAGATTGGGCTTAGTGGCCCAATCTCTCCATTGCCACCACAGATCTCCATGAAAAATCCATGTTTGTCACACCGCGATATCTTCGAACCAACCAAAACAGAACTCAAGTCATCATCTGAAGTTGTCTAAAATTTCTCAATTGACTTCTTTTTGCACTTAACCATCCAATTATCTCCTAAATCAAAATATAAGAATAATGAGTATATTTAGGAATCAAATAGATGCAAAAGATTAAGTATTAAGGGAATAAAATTTGACATTTTGCATTCTCATCACCAATTCACCCCTCTCCTCTTGGGTTAAGCCATCCTATGAGACTCTACAGAAGTTTCTTTCTCCAGACAAAGTAACTTTCACCAAACGAGGTAGCTTGGTCTATCAGTTTATCTGCTGTAAGCAATAGATGACTCTTGTTAGCATGGACAAGGCTTCTTCACGGCAGATGAAATGACTTTGTCTATTGTTTATTTGTAGAGATCCACGGACAAAGTCACAGGTTGCAGATGAACTCTTTTGAATAATTCATCTATTGGTTTGTCTATCATAAGTGATAGATGAAGATATGATGCACAGATGAATCCTTTCTTCAATGGTTTGTCTGATGGTTTGTTTGTTTAAAGTAATAGATGAATCATTGAGGCATAGATGAGTCATTTCTTCAGCGGTCGTCTGATGGTTTGTCTGTTGCAAGTGGCAAATGAACTTGCAGTTAAAGATGGTAGACAAAGTTGTTCTTCTGTAGTTGCTGTGCCACTTCTACTTTTTCTTCTATGTCTTCTGTAGAAGATTGCAGACAAGTTCTTTGATCTTCTTTGGTTTCAGATAAACTTTATATGAGAGACAAACTATTCATTTCTCTGAGTTCAACTCCATTTCATCTCTGCTTCTACAGACTGAATTTGTCTTCGTGTTACGGACAAGTTTTGATTATAAATAGTTTATCTAACTTGTTCATGGAATAATTTTTTTGAATCTTTCATAGGCATATGCTCTTTGATACATCGTTATCTGTAGGAGATTTATTTGATCAGTCATTGAGGTTTAGACTTCATAGCTATAGATGCTCTTTGTGGCATCTTTTCAATGTTTCAGTACCATTCTTTTTTAGCATTCATGTCTTCTTTCCATCTTTGTATACCCTATCCATTGTGTTTGAATTGTTTCCCTGTATGTTCGTATCTATTTCTGCAATACTTGGAAACACAATTGTTAGTACCACAAATGTTCACTCATTTGTTATTGCTCGTAATCAAAACTTGATTGTTTGTCATATATACCATTTAGTTCAATAGTCTCAATTCTCAAGCATGCATTCAATTCTCAATCACTTTGTTAAACTCAATTTCCCACTAACTTCAATTATTAAACCCAATTGCATATGTTTGTCAGGTATTTATCTCATTTAAGTCATTAACCTCTATTTCATTCAACTATTTAGCATAATATTGTGTCTCTAGTATTTTTATTCCATTTCTAATGTTTCTCAATGATATTACAACATACATTGCATCCAAAATAACAAAAATATCACAAATAACCCCAAAATAACAAAATAGGCAAAAGTTTAGCAAATAGGAAAAAGTTACTGTTCATAGCATGTTGCGTGCCGCGACATTGAAATTTTAGTGCCATGGCAGTGGAATATAATGTCGCAGCATTGAATTTTAGCACCACATTACCAATTCGGTGGATGCTAAAACCCATATTTTTGCTTTAGTACCGCAACACTAATTTTAGTGTCGCGACATTAAGCCATTATTGACATTTTCTATAGTTTCTTACAACTATTTCTTTTTACTATTTCATAGCCATAATCCCATCATTCAATCATCCCTTTAATCATCAAGTATTCTGCTCTGTTACATAATTCAATGACTCAATTTCTTGAATCAATCATGTCACATATGAAACCAAAATGGACAGCCTTGAGATGCATCATTTCCACAATCCAATTAAACACATATGCAATTCAACTTTCTACTTCCAAATCATACGAAGACCTGGTTTCTTCATTTAACTCCAAATGTTATACAACAATCGCATTTAACATATGGTGCACATTTAACAAAATCAAGAAATACACTCATTCCCCATATACATGTATTTGATGCCATGTATTTAAGGAAAGGAACCTGCTTACTTTATATTTAGCCTATACACTTGTCCTTACTTTAAGATTTGTGTTCCCAAGACCAACCCATAATTTGAAGTTCCTACACTCAAAGAACATGCCCTATGATCATTCAAGTACATTGATTATCTATAAAATTGTCATTGCAAGATTCATGCTAAATTTATGTCACAACCCTACATAGGGTTTATCCAATTTCTCATCTAACTTTTGTTTAGGAGGTAATTATGGAGTCATTAACAAAAGTTACTCATACCACACCTCTCTTAATGTCATTTTAGTAAACATCAAACAAGCATCTTCCAGGTTTTTATAGTTGCAGCTAATAACAAGTTAGGATTTCTTTCCCAAAAGATAAATTCATATATTTTTACATGAACTGTATCTCAATTGCTTATCACAACATCAAATTCATGCTAAATCTGCCTTATCCTGCATTTCCAACTTACCTAAAACCTAAATCAACTCCATAGGCTAGAATCAAAGGAATCTTTCTAATAGATTGAGTTAATTACTAGGAAAAATCACTTACCACCCTATTTTCTCCAATTGAAACCCACAAAATTGCACTTTAGAGTGAAATCCTCAAATTCACTACAACTCCCACCATCCAAATTAGACTAACAGAGCATTTTTTCATGTCGGATCGCTACAACACTGCTTGCCATCAATTCCCTAGCACATTTAAGTCAAAATTCTATGAGAACCAACAATTTCTAGAGCTTGGGGAACAAGGGGAGAGGGAAGAAATGAAAATAAGGGCTGGAGCTAGCTTATGGAGCAATTTACGCTCCAACCCTTATGGTACTCTAGTGTTGTGCAGGAATCTGTGCACAAGCGGCCTATCCGTGATGCTTTATGTACACTTTTGTCAAAGTATTTCCTTCCAAGTCTTCACAATATACAACCCATTAATCATGTCCATCTCTAATTTCTATTTTTTTCAAGAATTTCCTTCCAAATTCCAAAGTTACCTATGCACCCTCCATTTATAAAATGTAGACCCACTATATCATTTACAAAATTTTTAGGTCTGCACACTCTTTCGGTATTTGTTAGAGGTTCTTTAGTTTGCCTCAAATTAGCTTTGGACAAACTTTCTCTGAGTTGAAAAGAAAGAGTCCCCTTTGTTTGGGTGCACTGCATTTCATTTACCTAAAATAAGTTTTGGACAAATCAATTTAATCATTACTTTGTCTAAAGTTAATTTCAGACAAACTTTTATCCTCTTTTCTTGGTTGAACAAAGTTCCTTCATTCTACTTTGTCTAAAGTGCATCTTTTTCGTTTGCATTTGTTTGAGATGTCTCCCTTGTGGCTTCAGATGAAGTTCCTCTTCATTTTGCTTTATCCGTGGCCTTATACATTTTTCTGAGGCATCTACCTTGAACCTTTGGGTGAACATTTTTCTCACCCTACTTTATCCATAATTGATTTGGACAATCTTCAGATTGTGGATGAACTACTTTTGATTAGAACTATGAGATGCAACTTTGTCCTTTAGCATTTGTCTAAACAAGATGTTGTCCATGTTTGGCTAAAGGAAGTCTTCATCTTAGATTGACCTTTTCTGAAGAAAAACTTCGACAATAGTTGAGATTTCATCTGAAGTATCTTTGAAGGATATTTTGAAGGGCTTGGACACCATAGCTTCAAATGTATTTTCTAGCTTCAGAAATCATTTTATCATCTCAATGCCACTCTTGGGCATTTATGTTTTTCTCCATTATAGTGGATCGTGTCTCAGATAAATTCTTGTATGCCCTATCCACTAGACTTGAATTGTTTCCTTGATATGTTATTCATTACTGCATACTTGGGAACGACAGTCAGTACCTTAACTGCTCGCTCATATATTTTTATTCATCATCAAAACTTGGTTATTACTTGGCTATTTAGATCAATTATCATTTGAATTGTGCCCTGTTAGGAGGTTTAATTCAACATTCTCCCCCTTTTTGATAATTACTAAATGTTTAAGTGAATTACCTTTCAAATGGATAAATCATGCATTTTAGAGGATAATGTATGGAGGCTATGATTTAAATTCTTATGATAATATATTTGTAGCTTCCCCTAGATTATTGCATGTATTACTCCCCCTAAATGAATGCACTTTTTTTAAGTTTTCTATTTCACTTTATTTCTCCCCCTTTTTATCAGAGTCAAAAAGGCAACATGTAAACATTAAACAAGTAATGTTGTAGAATTAATGAAAAAAACCCTTCATTGATGAGCAAAGGACATATACAATGTGTGAGCAAAAACATCAATGAAAACAAAGATGCAACTATATACAAGAGTGTTTGCAGTCGATGTCCTTGGATATCAGGGAGGCAGTCTTGTAATCGACAAGCTTGATTTTGAATTAATATTTAGGATCTACCAGTTATTTATAGGGAAGAGGCTTTCCTTGAGCAACTACTTTAGCATTGGTTTCCATCCTTTGGTGGTAAAGAGTGTGACTCATGGGAATGGGGTTGATATGTTTGTAACCTAGTGAGGGGTCAAAAGATGTTGCTTTGAAGTTTTTAGCAATAGTTGCTCTGGAGAGAGAGGGTTTGGTTTTAGAGGCTAGAACTTTGAATCTAGAAGGTTTGGACTTGGAAGGAGCAGAAGGTGTTGGAGTGGATGGTGGTGGAACATTAGAAAGGGTAGAATTTGAAGCTGAAGTGGTTGAAGTTTGAGTAGAGGATGAAGTAGAAGATATGATGCTGCTAGGAAGAACAACTCTTAACCTTTCAAAGTATTTTGGATTATCAAACTCTTGGAAAGGTGATGGTAGTTTTGTAGAATATGCATCTATCGGTTTAAACCTTCACTATAGATATACATCTTTTAGAAGATATAAAAAGTTAGGATTAGATATGTTCACGACAGTGTAAGGTGACACTCTTGGGGTTGACTGAAAAGATACAGGCACATTTTCTGTAGGAGGAGGAACTAGTGTGCCAGTCCTTTGAAATTTGGTATAAAATTATCTACAAACTTAACTATGTTTGGAAGTTTTGGTTTGGAGTTTCTAGGGTATGGCTTTTTCATTATAGTGACATTCAGTTTAATGAATTCAGTATCATTAAAATGTAGAAATGAAACATCTAGATAACTAAAAAATGCTTTCACTTGGTGGATAGTGAAAATACTTTTAGGAGGAGTGAGAATATATGGAGACTTCTATGATGATGACATCTCTATATGGGGGAATTGAAGATGCAGGAGTGAATCTTCTTGGAATGTCCCTAGTTCTAGAATATGAAGGATTTGTAGATTTTTGAAGAGGAGGAGAATGAGACTGATTAGAATGAAAAGTTGACTTTGAAGTTCAAACAAAAATGAGTTTAGCGGATTGTTTGCATGATTGTGAAAGTGGAGAAGATTTCTTAGAAGTGGATTTTAATGGTATAAATAATTCAACAATTGGAATTTCTGACTTAGAGGTAGAGGTTAGTGAATTAGATGAGGATGGAGATAATGAAGAGGTGGAAGTAGAGATAGATGAAGAGGACTATGGAAAGAATTGTGAGGATTATTACGGAAGAATGGAAATAAGAGGAGAAAGAGCAAGGGAGACTTGTGAGACGTAGGAGAGTTGTGAGATATGGAATGAGGAGAGCAGAGAGTAGGTGAGAAATGAGTAGACCTGATTGGTGAATGTAACACCTGAGGTTGTTGATTTTGAGTAATTACATGTTTGATCACACTATAGTGTTATTGAGTGTTAAAAATGAAGAAAAATTTAAATTTAATTTATATTTTGAGCATAGTTGTATGAGAACATGAAGCTGAAAATGATATAGGTGTGACTTGTACCCAATTTTTGGCATATAATATGAATGATTTAGAAACGTTTTCTAACATTAAAGTTTTAGCTCTTGAAATTTTCCAAACAATGAATCAAGAATCAAATGAATCGGGTATTGTATGAGAAACTTGGAGTTAAAATACTATGAATGTCTCTAGAGCTGTAAATTGGAATAAAACACATGATATCACTTTGTGTAAATATTAATCATATTTAAAGACTGAATTTGAAAATGTTATTAGAATATAAGTTATAGATCTTAAAATTATCTTTCAAAAAAATCCAAAATCATGCAATTCCGACATCGTATGAGGGAGACATGGCCAATTTACCAAAACTGCTTTGAGCACCAAAATTGTGGACAGCGATTTCCAAGCCGCGACTTGGGTTGTCTTTTTAAGTGAGACAACGAACGTTTCAGCCATTTTCTCTTGGGTTTTCTTCTCTGGTTCGTCTCCTCTCTCCTCC